>WEKY01011876.1:1284-44789 GCA_013390045.1 Picathartes gymnocephalus
CTCACAGATTTACAGAATGGAACAAGAAGAGCATCAGCTCAAGAATGAGATGCAAGATGCAAAAGACCAGAATGAGCTGTTAGAATTCAGAGTGCTAGAGCTTGAAGTAAGAGATTCTCTCTGTTGCAAACTCTCAAATGGAGCAGAAATTATGTTTGAACCCAAGCTGAAATTCCTGTAAAGATTACTGATGCATGTTTAAGGGAAGTCACTTAGGTATCTATTTTTCAAATGTTGTATCTTGGGATAATGAAATTGTTGCCACTGCCTTAATATGTTTTGGAGAGAATGCTCACTAATGTTCATAAAGATGTAGTATAGCTAATATAAATCGCATATAGTTTTGTTTTCATCTAATAAAATATTTTGTTTTGCAATATTTTGCCTTTTTTATTTGTTTCATTTCCATAACTGCTCCTTTCCTGCATGTAAAATCACTTGGTATGTATGCTACAGCCTTGGCTGGCATTGATTAAATTAACACACCTTCTCACATCTTGCATGTAGTGATCTGACTAAAGATCTGACACATCCATCACATCAATATATAATTGCTTTAAATTACATTGATTTAAGATTGACAACATTCATATTAAGTAAATTTATCTTAGAAAGAACACATTTTGATCGCAGCTTCCAAAGAATTTCTCTTACCTTAAATCCATTTTCTCATAGTTTAAAGTGGTCATAGACTGGAAATAATTGGTTTCAGTCAACGAAAAATTAAAAAAAAACCTCACACCTCTGGGAATGTCAAAGAAAAGTGATGAAGCAGAAATACAACTTCTTTATGTTAAACTAATATGTTACCTATAGCAAACAAATTCTATACTTTGCATAAATGAAATAAGCAAATTTATTTGTTATTAACACTTTGAACATGCAGCCTGTGATTACAGTTGAAAACAACAGTTCTCATCACCTCCCAAATTGGGCTCATGTAGAATTTAGTAACACTAAAGTAGCTGTGTGTGATGCACAGTTGTCACATGGTTGTGTTGCCTGATGACACATTGTTCAGTTTCAAAGATCACCAACATTCTTAACACTGCTTAGAATAAACTCTCTGAGAAACCTGTCATTGTCACTCCTCCATTTTTATCACCCAGCACGTTTCACCAAAAATCTCGGCATGTGTAACTTCTCTGATAAAGATGAAAATGTCATGTCTTCCTGTTATGTGGACGTTCTTATTGTCTGACATTTCTTAATCTTTTTTTCATCCTTTATCAACCATATGTTTTGATGTCATAGCCCATTATATTCAAAATTATGAATTTAGGTTATTAGAATTTCAGTAGATGTTCAGAAAAATAAATATGCTTTCTAATACTTATCTTTATATTGTATTAAAGGACTGTAAAGTAAAATATAGAACAATTTAGCATTTGAATTGGCAGTTGCACTGGAAACTGCTTCCTAAATTGTGGGGTGTTCTTAGAAGTAGAACTATCCCAAAAAGATTGCTTAGGAAACGAACAAGTATTCTTCAGTACATCCTTCATGAATGTATTTTTCACATGGAAAAATCACATCAAAAACAGCTCAGTGTGTCATGAAAAGTTTTGTCATGTGCCAAAGCTTTGAAAAATTCTTTCACAGAATAACAATGGAAGTCTTTTTGTGATTGCAAGAAAAGTTTTTTCTTTAGTAGACTAGCATTTAGACACAAATATGACTGGCAATGCAATGCTTTAGGAAAACCATCAATTCTTCTGGTAATCAGGACAGTATTTTTTAGAGCAGTTATTTCAGATGAAAATTAGGTAAAGTATAAAACAGAATCATTTATTTATCAATTAAAGCAAGCAGGTTTAGGTGAGTTGAATGCAATAGCAACTGATGAATTTTTAACAATATCTAAAATCATATTTGAATTTTGGTAAGAATTAAGCTTCTGGGTTTGGTTTACAGCAGCTAAGTCATTTCAGGCCATTTAAGAATTAGGCTGTTGATGTAAATATTATTTAAAATAAAACCTCTGAGGGGGAAAATGCATAGACTATGGAGATTTTTCTCTCTTTCTTTCTGTAGTTTCAAATTTGGTTTAACCTAGTTAATGAACAAGATTTGCCATGCTTTGTAACTTGCTTAAGTGAATGGATGCAGCCTGCCTGCCATATCAATTAAAGCACCTCATTTTAGGTTTAGAAAATGGAGTAATACATGGATAGTCACAGGAACTATAATATTTGTAGTAGTGCTCTCTCTCAGAAAATGAAGATCATGTTGCCAAAGCATCCCCTTGTAATATGGAGATGAAATCTGGTGTTTCTTGCTCATGTTCTCATGGCCAGAGAGAATTCAGAGTAAGACCCAGTGCCTTTGCTACCCAGAGCCTTCAGTCCAGTCATTTTTCACAGGCACATGAAAATTTAATTTAGGTAAAATTACTTGTTTATTATTTTACTTTACTTCTGCCTTCTGAAGAAATAATAGGTTGGTATTTTGAAGAAATGCATGGAAGTCATGTACATGGACTAGTTAAGTTTTAGATATACTATAGCTTTAGATAAATGGCAATTTATAATTTTTAGTTTTGGCACAAAGAACATTATAACTGTAGAATGGCGCTGCCATTCAACAAATTCTGACACCCTGGGTTGTGCAGTGAATATAAATGGGGATTTAAAATGCTCTAATAGGAAGGTTGACTGTAGAATAAACAGGGAGCAGACACATAGGTTTAATTTTAGTGAGAAAATATTTTAAGATATTATTTAATGATGGACTTAAATTTTTTTTTTCTGTAGGTTCTTCTCTCTGCGTTGTTTTATTGTTCCATGAAAGAAAACAATGGTTAAATAAGGTTCTAATCATCATAAAAACCTACAGATTATTTTAGGGCTCCAGTCAATTAGAGCCAGTGTTGCAAGGGTTCTGCAGCTGGGGAGCATCAGATAACTTTGCAGAAAGTGCGTGCAAGGAATCAGTTGGAAGCTAACACTACTTTTGTATTTAGCCAAAATTCTTCAAATATGGTAAAAGTAAGAGGAAATGCCACAGATTTGGAATGAGAACAGGAATCTACCTTTTTAATGTACAAGTATGTTTTATAAAGGTGGGGAATAAATGTCAACATATAATCACAAATGTTGTTTTTAAACAAATCTTTCCTCAGGAGAGAGAGCGAAGGTCGCCAGCATTTAATCTTCATATAACCACCTTCCCTGAAAACAATGGAAGTGCACTTCAACTGTTCTGCCATCAGGAAGGAATAAAGGTATATGCAGAGCACTAGAAACAGTTGGATGCCTAGGAACCTTTTTTGAATGAGCAGTCTAATATCCAAACAAATAGTTTGACACTTGCCAGGGAGGAAAATGCAAAAATAAGTTTAGTAAGAACAGGTATTTTTAACTGGGGAAATGGTTTCATAAGAACATGTTCTGGTCATCTGTCAGGAGCTCGTCAGTGAAACTGAAGGCTGGTCAGTCAAGATAATTTACATTTGGTCTAGGGAAGAGTGTGGATGTTGATGTGATTCATTGTCAGACTTGCTACAGTATATGGTTTATGATATTAAATGTCTTCACCTAGATTCAGAAATAAGACATTCAGTTCTTATTTTACACCCAATTTAGTGAAGCCGTTTGTTTGTTGAATAAATATGCTGAAGTTATTTGCCAAGGCCATGGTCTTGAAGCAGGAGGTGCCTGATCCAAAACTCATTCAGATAGGTGGAACTCCTTTAGAACAAGAACGACATAAATACCAGGATCTTCCGTGATAGCTTCTGATATAAGGAAACAAGAATTACTGTTTCCTGTTCCCCCGTGAAGAGGTTATCTGTGCAACTTGATTTGCATGCTGTTCACTTAAGGTTGAATTCAGACTGTGTTGTCAGTAATGTTGCACAACAGGCCAGGGCAACTTTTCTACAAGTAACTAAAGCATAATCTCAGTGCCACTCACTAGTGATTTATGGTCCAATTTTTAGTTGTGTTTACAAGTCCTCTTACAGGAGGCTTGTTGCTGTTCAATGCTTTAATGAGCACAGTATGATCTCTAGAGGAAATAAACAGAAATGGTTAGCTGCATATTTTTAGGAAGCTGAGTAGCCTGAAAGAAAACAATTAAAACCTGATTCTTACTTACAGATTTACTTGGATACTCATCTCCCAAGCCACAGCAAGAGTCATCAGTTAGGATATTACCTAGAAATAGAGCCAGAGCCACTTTTAACTTATCTGTTATTCTAATCTGCATGTTGGCTGTAGCAGCTACAGTGTACCAGAATCCGTAATTTCTATTTTTTTCCATTGTCATCTGTGATATACTCTAACAGGTGGGTTCTTTTCAATCTGCCTTTCAGTTTGCTTACCTGGAAGGTGGGGCAGTCACTTAATATGGGTAGACTAAAATAGTTGGCCTTTTATCTCTTTTTAGTGTTTTTGAAAATTATTAGCCATCAGCAGCAGTGTAGATTCCAGAGTGATGCAAAATCTGAATTGGTTTCTGACTCTTGCTTTATGCGTCATATGGAAATAAATTAATTAGAATGATTATTTCTGGCTCAATAGATGCAACAACTTGCATGTCTTAGTAAATTCCATTCTTCACTAGTGTAACTGGTTGGCTAAAGAAGTTTGTGTTCAGCATTATCAATGCTGATCTAATCAATAGTTTTGTTTTGAACATCAATCCACATACAAATGTATTAGGATCTGCACCATTCTAGAGTTCATGATGTGCACAGTAAAATACCTCGCGTAACATTTGGGAACGCCCCTGAAGTTTTTGGGAAGAGAGGGAGGGGACTTCTCAGGATAGAAAAACTTGAACACTACACCTGGCCCCATGATGTTGGCCTTTTCTAAGGGCTGAATATGAGTAGAAGTTGAGGGTGGCAGCATTCAACAAGGCACTTTTGCTTTATATATGTGTATTAATCATTATGTAGTAACAGGAACTGGTCTATTCCCATTCTCTCAAGGCTCCCTGCCTTCCAAAAGCATGGCTGCATACAAGCTGTCAGTGGAAACGATCCCTGGTCCACGTTAACTTGCAGACCAAACTTGGAATAGTTCAGGAGAATGTGATTACTGCTGGTTAAACAGTTCCATGACCCTTTCCAACAACTTTTTAAACTTAAATATGAGTTCTGGTGCCTAGGAATGGACCTTGGCACAGTGTTAGTTACAGACATCATGGGAATGTTATCAGGAAAATGTTCCTCACCCAGAGAGTGATTGGGCACTGGAACAGGCTCCCCAGGGAAATGGTCACAGCTCCAAGCCTGACAGAGTTCAAGAAGCATTTGGACAATGCTCTCAGGCACATGGTGTGATTCTTGGGGATGGTGCTGTGCAGGACCAGGAGTTGGATGCCATGATCCTGATGAGTTCCTTCCAACTCAGCATATTCTATGATTCTGTGATTCCATGAATTGACTCCTCTCTTTTTTTAATCAGAGGAGTGTTTTTCTTTATTTCATTGGCTGAACCTTAATAAGGATGGGTTCATTATCTGAGAGCTGAGTGGCAGAGAAATGTGGCTTTTTAATCAGAAAGATGATTGTGAGCTGATAATGTTTGGAGGAGCATGTTCAGCCCACTGTGCACTTTCCCTTCTGCCACTGTAAAGCTGATTGAAAACTCCATGGTTTTGTTTAGCAAAGAAAATAAAAAGCAAACCGCCAAGCAAACCTTCTTAGCAATGATTTGTTCAGGCTCTCTGTTCTTTTAACTTCTGTAGCTTGATGTGGTTGATGCTCTACACCAAACAAACAAAAAAAAAGTCTTTTAAGCCCCTTCTCTTTATGTCCTTTAAGCCTGTTTTGATCTTTCCTCTACACACACTAGCAGGATTATAGGTGTGAATGATACAGGAACATTCTACCCTCATGCACAGACATCCAGGTTGCTTGTTATAATTGAAAGTGATTTTTGGTTTTGTCTTGGAAAGTATCAGTAACACTTTTGCAGTTGTGATGCAAAACTAATGTATCACTTATTTACGTTTGAAGTCCTTTCAGATGCAGAAGTGAATAAAGGGTAGATAAAATGTAGCATATAAAAACTGTTTCTGACCTACTTCATAAAAAGTAAGTGTTGAACATCTTTTTCAGGATGTGAATATATCTGAACTTATGAAGAAGCTAGATATTCTTGGAGATAATGGGGTAACAATTTTTTACTTCTAAACGTACCTCCAGTTTCATGGTTAATTTAAAGTATTTTTTTTTCACAGCAGATACTAACATCCAAGACAATGCACAGGGTGATTTTTATATGCCTGTATTCATATGAAGAATTATGAATGGTTAGGAAATGCTTTTACGACTTGAAATTTTTTAGTTAAGCTGTTCATAGTGAAAAGTGTAGTTTTTTAAGGTGGGATTTGCTGTCAACTGAATGACATGGGAAAAAAGGACTGCAATAGGCAAAAGATAACAAAACAGAAATCAAAGCCAGACCAAGTTGTTTGTGAATTATCCCTCTTGAGTAGTAATCGTAGCACCTTCTGCTGTGAGGGCTGTCACTAACAGGAGTGGATTTTCTGGGAGAAAGGCAGGGATAACTGTCTCCCCTTTTTCCTCTTTATTGCTAAATACAGTATAAAATCTTGGTCACACATTTGGGCACAAACATGCGGGGAGCTGAGTCCAGTTTATAGTTAGATTTAACAGATTGAGGTCTTTATACTAGTTTTAAATTCTAGATTTGCATGTTATGTTACAAGTTCTGCGGAGGTTTCCACGGTACTTACTCTTTGCACTGTTTTCTTTCATTGGAAGTCTGAAGTGCATGAAGGGGAGATTCACTTGCTGCAGGGCTTAGTCCAGTGAACTGGAAAAACCAGGAAAAACTTGCAAAATCCCTGACTGAAACCACTTAATTTTCATTGAATGATCTGTTGAAAAAGTTGTGGGGCTGGTATGCTGAAATAGAGTGGAACTAAGCACCCTTGGTTTAACTTTCAGTAGTTTCAGTCATGGGATCATTTTTGGTCATGTCTATAATCCTAAATGCTATAACTGATTTATTTTTTGAAGTACAGTTAAAACTTACTGGTTTTGTTAAAGGTTGAATTTTTAATCCAATTTAAAATGCATCTTTTTGTATTCTAGAATTTGAGAAATGAAGAGCAGGTTGCAATAATCCAAGCTGGGACTGTGCTTTCCCTCTGTGAAAAGGTAGAATTCAGTGAATATTTTTCTCTGCTAAAAACTGACCGTGTCTTCTAAGATACCTCATAACTTTGCCAGGGAAGCACACCTTTTCTGTTCAGGTCATCTGGATTGGAGCATGTATGAATGCTGAGATTGTGATGTCTTGAGGTAAAGCCAAATTTAAGAAAGAAACCCAGTTTAAACATAAAAACGTTTTGGAGATATTGCCTTAGCATAAAGTATTAAAAATCCACTTAACACAAGAGGCTTCATTCCCAATGGTATCCTCAGTGCGCTGGGAATGGATGAAAGGTGCCCTCTGTGAGGTGCCTATGGTCCATTTTGGGCACATTTCTGTGGATGGCTAAAAAAAGCTCAGAGTAGTCAGTGGTCCTTTTCTCTGTAAATTAGTGGACATAGAGAAAAAGTAGTTTACACAAGATATGTAATCAATTAGGTCACTCATTTTCGTATGGCTGGTTCTTTACTTCCAGAGAATATAACCTGTATACGAGTAGGGATGACATTTAGAACTAAGAAAGACTTGCATATTTTTCTGAAGAAGCTCTGTGCATCGCTTTCATATTTCCATTAAGTCTTTCCTGATGTATTGTTGAAATTCCGAATCAGAGATGTTTAATTAAAATTCGAGCAATTTTAGTAATTGCTTTAATTGATATAATTTTGATAATCTACTTATCTAAATACCTTAAAGTAAATAATCTACAGTAGGTAATTTAAGAGTCATTAATTTAAGTGAGTAACTGCTATAAGCAAAATAAGAAAAATCCCTATGGTTTTCACTGTGTTGTGGCATTAAAAGAGAAGGTGAAGGTTTTAGCACTTTACATCCAAAAAATGAAAGGGGAAGAACCCCACTAAAATATAAAAGGCTAAGATATAAACTCCTTGGTTGTGTCTTCTGTACCCCTTGGTTCCAGAAAGGCTAACAGGCATAGAAAGATCAGAATCAACATTTAGTTTTGCATATCATTTGCATACCTTCAAAAAATTACACCTCTAATTTTTTGCAAATAGCCCTTCACTTGATTAAGGGTAGCTGTGAGAGATGCTCAGGATTTCCCATTTCCATTGATTTCAAAGGTTCAGAATGCTTATGGTCTTGCTGAATATCAGTGGTGAGGCTTTCCTTAGGAATATCTTCAGCTTGTCACCTTCAAAATGAAGAAAACAAAGATGGTGAAAACAGAATCTCTGGGGAATTTGGTGTTCCTGTTAATTTTTTTTTCTGGAGAAAGTTAACCTGCTAAGCAGCTAAAACAAATTTCTGCTATTATTCATTAGTCTCTTAAAGTGGAAGGTTCAAAATGATGAAGTGAAGAATTCACATTTTGTTTATTTGTAAGCTTATGTTTAAAATTTCCTATCTAAATCTTCAGGAAAAAAGCCAGTATGTCATTAATTCCTTTGAGTTTGAGGCCTAAGGAATTCACCGAAACACTAAATTAGAGGAGTTGATGTGCAATGGTTACCAAAAGACTTAAAACAGATATGAGTATTCCAGTGTTAGTAAACAAGGCATTTGAGGCAAAGCTGCAGTTGGTTTGAATGGGAGTTGGTGCTGCAAAAAGAAGCATTAGTCTAAAATCTGCTCTCTGTAAGCTACTCATGGGTCCTTATTGTAGACCAGTAGGGAAATGAAATTAAACAATTCAGAACTGACCATTCCCATCCATTCCAATAAACCTAAATAGAAATAGTAACATAATCCTGGTGATGGTTAGTAATTAAGCAAGAACCTTGTATCCATGCATTTAGCTATTATGATGTGTAATTTTTACCTTTGGAATGCAATGGCTCTTCTTCATTCTGATTGTTTTGAATGTCACCATAATGGCAAGGGATTCATTGTAGCAACTACAAGAGCTTCCATCTCTCTATTTTATTTTCCCCTCTACCAGTGTTTTACAAGTGAGCCTCTTCCCACAAAAAGTGTAGCAAACCATGCAAAATTAAGTGCTGAGTTTTCCATCTTGTCTTTTGTTTGAATTGCCCTCTGGAAAAATGCGGGACTGGAGGCTTGAAGTCAGATGATGGTTTCACAAATCAGGCCAACAAGCATTTGAGTAAGAAACAATCAGGTTGATTTTGCATTCTTGACCCAAGTCTATTTTATTTCTTGAACTTTGCAGGGAAAAACCCCATTTAATTTACTCTAGGAAAACAACCTTCACTTTTTAGTTTTAGTGGGTCTCTGCAGTCCTCCATTTTGCCTGTGCACTCACAACCTGTTTATTCATGTGTGTCTTCAGAGAGAATAGATAGCATGGGAGGAGCATATGCCTGGAAGTGTTGGCCACAAACTTGCAAAATGTTTGGTAGAAACCTTTTCCAAAGCTCTGTTCATTTTCTATTTTTCCCTCTTTACACTGCTTAGTGGTTGAAACAGATAGAGGGGACAGAAGCTGCACTGACACAGAAGATGTTAGACCTGGAGAATGAGAAGGTAAGGAACAATAGCTAAAAGTATAATTCATAATTCATTTAGCTAAAACTCATCTCAAGGGAATGTGTGTATATTTCATCCCAGGCTGGTTTTCTGCCTTTCTCTGCTTAACAGAGATGGCTTCATAGTAAAATAGGGAAGTGGTTTCTAGAACAACCTATTACTTGTATTCTTTCGGGTGAGACAGGACTTTTCAAATCTTTATAGAACAAGAATAACAAAATATGTAGAAATTAGGGCACAAAGGCATAACTGGAGAGGACATTAACCAAACAGTGAGAAATTGTCTCTGTACTTTCTTTGTGTATTAATTTGTCAGGCAGCAGCATCATCTTTTTAATGTTGAGCTCATGTTAGTAGAATTGGCAAGGGTATTTCTTTGCTGTCTGATACTGTTTCTGGACAAGCTGTCAAGACCTCTTACTCCAGATGACCTTTCTTGCCCCACAGTCTTCAAGCCTAAAGACAGAATGTTTTCTCAAAAAGCAATTCTGTCTTGAAGAACAAACTGACCTTATGTTTTCATATGTTGAACAATTTTAGAAGGAGTGTTTGGTATATTGATTTACCATGCATGCTGTGCGTCACATCTTCAAACGTCTTTCCAAACACTGATTAATACTCACCACACCTTTCACAGGTAGATAAATAAGCAGCATTGCATTCATCCTAAAGAATGGGACAATGAGACAGGGAGGTTAAGTGATTTGCCCAGGGCCACTGAAGAAGTGTGTGTTTAAGCCAAAAACAAAAAACAAAAACAAAAAAAGTGCTCAGACTGTGTTCTCTGTTGAGTATAACCTGTCATACCAATTGTACCTTAACATAGATAAGATACTTTCCACATTTAGTATTTCTTTACTTTTAAGTCCTCTTGTGGAAAAATACAAAGGCTTGGGGAAGGGTAAGTGCCCACCAATACTAGTTTATTTTATTAAAAGATGGAAAAAAGAGGGGGTTCATAACCTGATATATTATCTTCCCCCTTATTATCTGTGATGTTGTCAAGTCTTACTATGGATAGCCCTTGCATCTATTTGTTTAGCACAGCAGTCTGAGAATCTGCATCCCTAATGATTGACTCAATGAGTTGAGAAATTATATTCTAGCATGACACTTTTAGAAGGACTGAGTATTGGTTTAGTTGTCCTTGAAACCCATGTAAAGGGTCCTATTCTTGTTTCCTGCCCTCTTGCTTTCTGTGAGCAGCCTTTACTATCCCTTTTGAGAAGTAACATGATCAGGGCAGCTGCATTGCAGTTCTGGGGTCTGGTGGTAGCTCTGACCCACTTCATAGCCTCAGACAAGTCAATCTACCTCTGTGGTGTCAGACACCTGTAAGAAAGTCAGGACCAGGCCTGTCCTTTGCTGTGCACTCACAGTGCATGGTGGTGTTCCATCCTGTACAACAGCCTTGCACTTGCTATAATCCCTCCATGTCAGAAAATGAGCCTCCTGGGAAGTCACGGTGGGATTCAGTTGCATAAACATGGTGTCTAATACCATATCACATTCTCCAGAGTTCTGAACTCACAGTTCTGAATTCGGAGTTCTAGAGATGTCTACAAAGGGCTGAGGATTAATGTCCTACAGGACTTGTTGGGGGCCCTTTCCCTTCAGGATCAGCAGATTCTAAAATGGCTCTCACAGGAATAGATGCCCATCTGTTGCCAACCAAATTCCAGCCCTGAGATCAAGGCCTGACTTAAACTTTGGGTTTGCCTTCAATATTAATTAATAGGTAATTAAAAGGGATCCAGGTTTACAAAATAAATTAATAATAAATGTTATACTTCTTATACGTAGAACAAATAGCACCTTGTTCCTCTGAATCTTCTATTACTGGTCTTATCTGTTGCTACTGTCACCAGTTCTACAGTGGCAACTGACAGAAAAGTTGTCACAAGTTCACATATATGTCTGAAGGCAAAATTTGGCCAAATAAGTGACTTTGAGGCAATCCTATATCCACTAAAACTAACTGGAGCAGCAATATTTGACTTTTTTACTACTGTTAATAAAAGCTGCAATTAGTGATCTTAAGAACCCTATATATTTAATTCGGCATTTATTCTATACGTTGTAGAAATGCAAAAGTTTGTTGACTAGAAAAAAGAATAATAGAAAATACTGAATTCAGTCAAAGGGTTTTTCTGCTTTTTGTTCTACTACTAATTCTCTTGAGTGTGAAAACCTGTTTTGAAAGAAAAGCTAATAAAATTAAGTATTTTATGTTCTACTTATTATCATCGAACCTGGTCTAGGCGAAGGTGTCCCTGCCCAAGGCCCAGGGATTGGATCAAGATGATCTCTGAGGTCCCTTCCAACCCAAAACATTCTATGATTCCATTATTCAAAACACTCTAAAGGCTTGACTAATGAGGCTATCATTTGAATGTCCACAACTTGCTTGAAACATCATGTTTTGGATGCTGAGTTCCATTGAAATCCCAGCCTTTGGGATTTATATATAATTACCATGAAAGTTGAGGAGTTGATTTTTAAGAACAAAAGTAAACAATCCCTGTAAATCTTAGGTATCTTGAAAACTTCTTCAGCTCTTCAGCTAGTCACTCAACCTCTCTGGGCATCACTTCACCTGTTACAAATTTCCTCCTACCAGTACAAGCTGAGGACTGAGTTGTTCCTTCAGCTTCAGTAACACGTCACGGGATGGTGCTGCAGAATCCAGCTGTGGCCCTGCATGTTCAGGTTTCCTCCCTAGGAGAACAGATTAGGCAACAGCAATTAGAGCTTGCCCCATTATTTCCTTAAGAGTATGCATGGGATATTTTCATAAAGTGCCCTCTCTTGTGTTTCTCTTTTCCCTCCCTTGGCCTGCCCTGTGCAGGACCACGTGCGTGTACATCCCCACTCACCTTTTCTGCTCTGTGCATGTCTGTCAGGTCCAGGCAGGTTTGTACACTGGTGTAGAAGTCAGTGCTTTCTAGGAATACTTGTTAATATGATACACATATCTGAAATGCTAATACTGTAAATTTGATATTCCAAATATCCTTAGGATTAACATGGTCATTTACTATGGGTTTTCTTTTGCTTTCAAGTGAAAAGCTTGCATTAAAATGACGGCATTTATGATTCTTCATTAATTAGGTTAAAGAACAAATACTCCCTTGTTTTTATTATTGCTCAGGACCTGTTCAGTAAACAGAAGGGTTATTTAGAGGAAGAACTCGACTACAGGAAGCAAGCTCTGGACCAGGCATACATGGTAGGAAAAGAAGAGTCATTAAATTTTTCTGTTTGAACAGATTTGATAAAATGCAGGGGTTTGTTTTTGTTTTTTTTTTTTTCTTTTAATTATAAATAGGGTTCTTTTTTACTTTTATGTCTTTTTTTTCCCTGCCAGACTAAAAATCAACTATTTCTTACTATTTCTTAAACAAATGTTTAGGAAATGGATTATAGTACTTACAAGTGTAACATGTTTGCATTGCATTTTTTATTCTATGATATGCAAACATCTTGTTGGATCTGGAATGGGAAGAGCTGGTTTATGTATGAGTGCTAAAATACACCAGAAATTACTTTATAACTTTTCCAATATTTCTTTTCCTGAAGCATTTGTAAGTATTACTGCTGCTAACCTATCCTAAATCAGGAATGCCTGTTCTTCCTATGCGACTCCTTCCAGCGTGATCCTATCCAACCTTGCCCTTCCTTGTTTTCAAAAGGGAAGCTGCAACCTTGCCTTTTCTCAGGCTAAGCAACAATTAGGAGTTATCCAGGAGTTGGTAGAACTGCACACACAACTTTGCTAATAATGAAACTTAGGGAAATCAAAGTATAAATGCCTGACGCACTACTTATACACTGTAAATGTTTCTTATGTGGAAAATGTTTTCAGAGAAGCAGCAAGGTCTAGTACTTAGAGCAGATAACAGAGATAAAAGCAAGCAGGCACTATTTCTAGCACTGTGACCTTGGGCAAGCCATTTAACCTCTCTGTGCAGCTGTTTGTGCATCACTAATATGGATGGAGTTACCTACCTCACAAAGGTGTCATGAGGGCCAAAGAGATGTGGTCAGATGCTCTTGATCCAAATACTGTCATTCTGGATGCTGGTTTTTGATAGGATCATGCTAACCCCAGTAATCAAGGAAACACTGCCGTGATTCCTTCCTTTCCTCTTGGGAATACAATTCTCCATGTGAACATGAAATTCTCCTGTGTTCTCTCCTTTGCAAATACTGCAGTTTTGGTCAGTGTATGAGAATCATGTTAGGAGTCTGGCAGACAACAAGAGACGGATGAGGGATTAATGTATACAAGTGTTCCTCCCTTCATTGCTTATGGCAACTTGGAACTAAGCCAGTGATGTATGCTGTGAGCTATGGATGTCAGGTCACTAGGGCCAGAGAGGGGCAGAGCAAGATTTCTGTTCACAGTTTTTCCTTTGGTCTTTTTATTTTATAGGATGGCTTAACAATTCAGTTGCAGTTGAAGGAAATCTCTTAGTTTTAATTAAATTTGTAATGTTCAGCATCAGGATTTGGAGTGTTGTCAGGTATTGAATGCAGACCTGTCTTCTGAATCTTTCTTAAACGGAAGAATCAATGATTTGCTAGAACAGGACCCATCTCCCGGGTGCCAATCCGTGCTGGGAGGCTGCGTGCACTCTGTGTGGAATGCTCCTCACTGCTCACGCTTGCTGCTTTCTGTCTACCTGTCTGTGTCCATCCTGCCCTCCTGCTTAGCCTTCGCTTGCTAGCCTTCTCTAGCTGTTGGTGGGTCGTTTGCTTGCTGGATTCAAACGTCAGCCTGTCTGTGTGTGATTTGGGTTGCATTAGAAAATCCAGGAGCTGGAAGCCACGCTGTATAATGCCCTGCAGCAGGATCCCGGCAGGCGGGCGAGCGAGTCGCTGACGGAAGCGCAGCGGGAGGATTTGCGAGCGGCGGTGGAGAAGGTGCGGCGGCAGATCCTGAGGCAGAGCCGTGAGTTTGACAGCCAGATCTTGCACGAGCGGATGGAGCTGCTGCAGCAGGCCCAGCAGGTAATCCCGGGTCTCTCTCCTCCCCCTTGGTGTTGGTGTTACCTCTGTGGTTGCCGCCACTGCCCGTACGACAGCATCGCTTCACCCTCACCTCGTGGAGTTGTGTTCGGTCTGGTCTCTGCACAGCTCCCGTGCCAAGGAGCCCTGCGGTGTCGGGACCTGGTTGTGATGGGCATGGTGCACACACAGAACAAGTCACTGTCTCACCACAAGGTGCTGTTGCACAACCTTTCATGTGTGAGCAACCACACAGTCTTCCACAGGACTCCAAGGGGAGCTTGTTGCAAGTTTAAGGCCTAAATTAGAAAGAGTCAGAGTGGAAGGTTGTTAAAAGTGTAACACTACAAAAAGGGGAAAGGTAGAAATACTAGTTGCAGGAATCCAGGTTTTTTATTTTCCCTCCCTTTTAATTTATTTTAGCTATTTGTGAAATCTTTTCAATAAAATTAAGAAGGTGAAGTCACAAGAAGTCTTTTAAGAGGCCATTTACAAGCTTTCACACCTTTAAATTCGTTCAGAAAAGCCTTGTCTGTCCAAACTTCCTTAAGCACAATTATTGACAACTTGAATTGGGCAAGGTCCTGGCCTATAGAAGTGTGGTAATTATTTAGTATTGGTAGCACTGCTAGTGTTTCTGTGCAAATACTCAGTGAGAGAAGAGAGCTGCATGTCTCAGGGTGTTAATTACTACAGCAGAAATAATTGTTTCCAGGGACTTTGGTTCTCCTTTATAGTAGACTCCAGAAGGTGCAGCCAGATGTCTTAGATCTTGAGGACTGCTCAGCTACTTTTTGTGCGTGTCTGAAATCACATATTGTAAATGCCAAAATGTGCTATGCAGATGTGTCCAGAACACTGTTGCTATTTCAGGTGCTGAGTCAGGTGCTGGGGCAAGAACTGCTTTTACTTTAGTCCAAGCCTCTCTCTGTTCAGGTTGGCTTCACAGATGAAAGTGATTTAATGTGACCCACCACTGTTGTGACCATGTCCTGTCATCCTGCAGTGGTGGGAAGTGCTTATGGTGGCAGTGCTAGACCTGACCTCTGAGTTCCAAGAAGTTTCCTTTCTCTACTCCTTGACTCTGTTCCCTTGGTGTAACTTTGAGAGCTGGAGATGAACTTGTTTAGTGGGTGTCACCTGTTTTTAGTCATCAGCAATGGTGCACAGAAAGCTGGGGAAGGTAGGTACCAGCTAGCACTAAAAGTGTCAGAAAGAGAGAGTAGAGTAAATATATTAAATCTGGTAAATAAGGATGGAGCCAGGAGTTATTAGTTTAATGTTATTAATATAGCTGAAAATTAGTAAAAATGGAGGTTTTTGCTAGTCTCTTAGGCAGTCTCTCCAATTTCCTAGCCCACTATTGGGTTTTTACCCAGAATAGTAACACAGTGCTTTTCAGTTGGGTAAATATTGTTTGTCAATGACATTTAATGGGTGTGAATGACACTGTGTATTGTGTAATGCCTCTACATGTAAATAATTGATAATTTCAGATTTTAACATCAGACTTGATATAGTTTGGTCCTTTTCTTTCACCAGGAATGTGGTTTGAGTCTGTTTGAAGGTCTGCTATTGGGTAGAACCTTTTTGTGGCCCTTGTTAGAGTGTGTTTTTGGGGAACCTGGACACAGCTGCTAAGTTGAGCTCTTGTAATAATGGAAAATAGAAAGGAAAAAATAGGAGTAGATTTGCAAAGTGAATCAGTTGTTCCAGAGGACTCAAAATCCATATTTTATGCATATCTGGGGTTTAATTTAGATTTTGTTCCAATTTTTTCCATGGCCTGCTTGCTACCAATTAGAGCATTTTATATGCACATCTGGAGCACATCTTCTGTTATTCCAGTTCATGTATTCACAACATAAGGTTAAATATGATGACTGCATAGGAAAACAAAAATGCTAGCATAAATATAGCTTCATTAGCCATGGATGTTTATGTACCTGTCTCCAGATCCATTTTATAGGATGTCGTTAGAGTTCCATGTTTTGCCCATCTCATTAGACATGCTAATGTTACAGCCCTGCAGGACATGTTAAACTGAATTCCACTGCTTAATAAGCAGCTAAGTATTTTAGTCATCTATTTTTAACACACACACACATACCCTATTAAACAGGAAAAACAAAGGCAAAGATGCTAGTTAATTTGCCTGGGATATTGGAGGGCTAATTCTCACTGGATTACTTTCATATCACTGGCAAATGACAGAAGCTGAATGTTACACAAATGAAACCACACATGTGCTGGCAGAATCCTAATGAATGGATGAAGCTACACTAAGTAAAGTACACCCCTGAGAAGTCCCCTCCTTTCCTCGTATATTTATGTCCAGGAGAAGTTTTGCTGACTCTGTGACATCAGCAAACACCCACTGCGCTTTGTTCTGGCAAAATTGTAGTCTCGACCTGGTCATATTTTACAGTCTGCAGTGGCTCTGCAGTATGTGCAACACTTCTTCCTCTGCTGAAGTGGAGGTTACAGAGAGTGATAGAACATGATGGACCTGCAAGGCTTGAAACAGAATCTCCTTGTTGCAAACACTCTCAAGCTTTCCCTGAAACAGAAACCATATACTAAGGACTCCAAATTCTATGAAACTTTGGAAATTCAATCACTTCCAAAAGGCCTGTTTCTTTGCTTCCATTACCTTCTGGTCTGCCTGATACAAGGGCTCCAAAAGAACAACTCTGTTTATCTGGCAGGCTGGCAACAATCTTCTCTGAGTCAGAGTTTCTGTGTCATAGAGTGGAGGTTCAAGGAGATCTGATGATGAAGAAGGAGTTCCCACTTTTTGCCTGTAACTTCTCCTTGACCATACATGCAGAGTGCAGAAGTGACAAGGCATGTGGTGAAAGCTATAGGTTGGTGTGCAGGGTATCATTATAGTTTAATTGCTTCATGCAGGGACTTGGAGGATTTAATATGTGAGGTGCTGGTTTTCCTGAGCTAGTAAAAGTCCTTCTTGGGGGATGACTGACTGAAAGGAGATGAGGGGATGAGCATAAAGAAATGGGTAAATGGCTGTCCAGGTGTGAAACCATACTGCTTTATGTGGTCTTTTTTGTCCAAATATAAAGCTTGAGTTCTTAGCCAGTGGGTATTGACTTTGTTCAAGTGAAATAAATATATTTTAGGATGTTAGGCTCTGTATTCCATTGATAGGTCTGTTCTTCTTGGGCAGGTACAGCCCCACATTATTATTGTTCATTAGTGTATAAATGGAACCATTCATGTATACCCATTGTACATTAAGGAAACCAGGCCTCTGTGGAGCCAAATTAGACAGACTATGTGATTAGATCTGCTTGCTAAGGCACACAACACTTTTATTAAACCCAGAGTGCAACATGCAGGTCTGGGATACAGATCCTCAGCTGAAGCATGTTGGCAGTACTCTCTCTAAGGCAGAGAAGGTGCTCTGATTTACACCATCCTCTCTATTTGGAGGAGGTAAAACACGTTAATTAAAAATCTGTCATGAGCAGCTTGTGATACTTGCTTCCAGCAATAGGGCATGTGCAGTTCAAGCGCCGCTGCTGCGGATATTGCCATCAAAAACATCTCATTGTGCTACACTGCTATTACAGCCTTTTGGAAATCAATATCTGGTTTATTTTTAGCAGGATTTCATTTAAACGTAACACTTGTGCTCTAGTCAGTGCAATGGCATGACATTTCTGCTTTTTGTGAAAATATGAAGGTCATTACTAGCAGGTTCTGTTAAGAAGAGTAATTTTTATGTGTATATTTTAAATCATTTCTAGAGGGAGAGAAAAATGCGTTGTGTAGCTATAATATCCATCTCAGAGAAAAGATATTTTAAACAGAGCAATACAATGTGTTCCTGAAGTAGTTATATCAACTCCCTAATCAAGCAAACTGAAAAAAAAAAAACAACCCACCATAAAATGGCAAACAAAAAAACAACAGCAGCCCAAAAAATCCCAGTACAGAAAATCCACACAGCATCATGGTTAGTTCACCTTAAAATTATTGTAATCATCTTGTCTTCTAAAACTAGGAAATATTTAAATGTCAAATTATGCTTTATATACATCAAACAAATTAAAATCCAAAATATATTCCTGTTGGTTTTACTGTAGCTGCTTCTGGAGTATGAAACTGGGGAAAGTCATCAGAAGCAGGCTTTAAATTAGGATAGATTTATTCAAATTGCACTGTTGGCAGTATTCAAACATGAAGAAAATTTATAATAGAAATGTAATTTATTCTGATTTCATCTGAAGTTATTTTAAATCTAAAGAGAAGATAGAAAATCCTTGAAGGATAGCAGATTGACACACACACAGTTCTAAAAATGGTTGCTGCTAATCAGAAGGTATATGAAAGACAGATTTTATTAATGTAGTCCAATAATTTCCCAGAGCAGTCTTATCTTTGTATAAAATTGTAAGAAAAAAAGAAAGATAAAAGATATGTTAGTTCATTGTGTTATCAAAAAGTGTGAAATTTCCTTTTTCCCTAAGTTGCACTGTAGTACTGTACTAAGCTGAGTATATTTTATTCTAACTTGAATTAGAATATTCTTGTGTGAAGCTCTGTTTTACAGTATAAAAGAAATCATTACTTCAGTTCTAGACCTGAATATAATACATGTATGGACTGCTGAAGTCATCCAATTCCAGCTTTAAATAGTTGGAATATGGCTGTAAAAATTTTAACTATGTTTTCTTTAAACTAGGGCGTTTACTCCCATGACCAGATTGGATTATTCATCAGTAATAAGAGCAGAAATTACCACTTTATTTGCATGTTTTAGTAGAAGAAGGCAAAGCTTTAGGACAGAGCAGGTACTGACCTCCATGTGTCACTGCCATAGAGAAGGATTCACTGCTGGTGCAATGCCTTGGTCTTTTTAAGGACACCGAGGAAAAGTCAGAAGCAGCAATGTTTTTTTTCATCCTGAAATGTCAAAATATCACTTGAAATAGAGAAACAGCAAACTAATTGTCTTCACTAAGTTTCTTAATTCTTTTTTCTGACCAGCAGTTTTTTTCCAAGGGCACAGTTGTTTTGCCTTAAAGGCCAAACAAAGTTATGGCAAATGCCATTGCTCCATGAATTTTTCCTTCCCTCTTGTATATGAACGACTTTTTCATGATGGGAGAATAGTTTGTTATACAAATCCATAGGGTTGGATGTCACCATATCTATATGATCATATTGGCTCACCCATTCATATTTGTTTGGAAGTGAGGGGTGGTTGGTGTTTTTCCCTCACCCAAGGAGAATTATTAAGGGTTAACGTTTGATGGGAAGGCTTTTGAGGGAGGTTGCTGTGCTCAGTGTACCTCATTGATAGGCATAAGGAGGTGTTGTCTTAAATCTGCCCTCCTTGGCACAATGCTTTGTGACAGAGAGGACAAGTTAAAGACAACCCCTCCTCTGCCATGTTGCCTTGTGCCACAGAGGCTGGCTTGGTCAAAAACTCACGGCTGTGTCACACAATTTAGGGATTAGGCAGAAGTATTTCTATGAACCTTCCTTACATAATAATAATTGGGGAGGCTCAGATCGTTTTTCCTCCAAATCTACCTTTATGTAATGGTTTAATGTTTTTATTTTGAATCTTAAATGTTAAGGTGCTAGCTATTTGCATACAATATGAAGAGGGATACATAGGGCAAGCACTGATTTTTCTTTTTTTTCCTTAATATTAATGTTCTGTACATTGTTGTTCAAAATGTAATAGATTACTGTTGATAATGCAATTTTTATATTCATGAATTGCTCTTAAAAGCATCTGATACCACAGTTGTATGATTGTCATCAATATTCATCAAGCACATCATGACTAGGCTAATCATAGTTGACCTGTGGTATAGATTTGTCATGCAGGAGTGAACATGCAGTCTTTCAGGGCATTATTGCTGCTATAATGACAACATCACAATAAACTTCTGTAATTTCCCACAGCTGACATGCATGGCAGATGAGAGTTAATTTTAGTAATTTCTATATGTTCATCTTACAGTGTTACCTTGTGTATGTTTTCTTTATATAGTCTTCAACTGTGTCTGCTTTGCTTATTGCCTTAGTGACGCTACTTGTCTGAATAAATGATGATAGCAGGACTGCTGTAATATGTAAAAAAATATATCTGAAAGGTCTGTTCTTGTCCTAAACAAGGTGTGATTGAGGTTCTACTCAAAGCAAGAGCAACTGTATGCCTTGCAATATTAGTATCAAGAAAACTCTTATCTGAAATTTGAAAGCTGAAATCCTCTCATCTGAAATCCTGAATACCCCGTTTCTTAGGAAAAGCCAGAGAGAGCTGAGGAAAAGCAAGTCTAAAAAAGAAAGTATGTGAAGTTTGTTACAGAAGTTAAGGATAAGTGTATTTTCATATGCACAATGCCTACATATATCATTAATTACCTACGTGGGAATTTGCTATTTAAATATCTGAATGTAAAATAATCTAAATTTAATGCTAATTAAATATTACATTATACTTCTGGGGTTTCTTTTCTGCCTGATAATGTGTCTAGGCTGTCACAGAGTCAGTTTTAAGATATTGAATGTGTTTTGTCTTCTGAGCTCACATAGACTAAGCACAGCCATTCTGCGTAAATATAAATCTAATATGGCTTAAATTACTGTTTTTCCCTAATGAAAAGCAATAGGACAGTTGATCTTCTACTGTTAGATATCAATGTATGTTGTTGCATAAATTAAAAGATTCTCGGTGTTAAAAAAGATGAAGCAAGTTTACTAATAAATACTACATACATACAGTAATTTGTATCAGATTTTAACAGATAGTTACTTGAGGCTGAATGCATTTATAAAATTTGCTGGTTTACTACTATAAATGTGACTGAATACATATGCTGAGAAATGCATCAGTGCAGCTGCTAAAAGGTTCATTCTCCTCAGAAAGGCAAATAAAGAAACTACATATGCATAATAAAGATTAAAAAGAACAATTCTCTTACGTCAGTAACTATTAATTGGATTATAATGGTTGAGACTGCAGAACCCAGAAAAGAATAAAATTTTTACCTGTTGTGCAAACAAAATCATGGTGAGAATCAGAGAAGTACAATATATTCAAAATGATCTGGGATTATTATATCTAACTGGCTGAAATTTACATTATGTTTTCATCCATAAAGTAAAATGAGATGCCAACAAAAACAGCTTAAGCTAATGCTGTTGAGTGGTGTTTTTGTTTCCTTATGACCATCATGCAAAATCACATTCTAGGAATATGGGATTAAAGGGAACATTTGGATTTCTGAATACACACCTTTTCCAGTAGCAGATCCAACAGCTTGAGCAATTGCCTCTACAAATTGTATTGTTAAAACACACAGGCTTTTAAACAGCTGTTAAAATGCATTAGATTTCAAAAAAGCCCAAGAAAATAATGTGTTTATCCATCACTTTAGTGATTTGAATAATAGCTAAAGGCAAGTCAGTTTATATTCATCTTTGTTTAAATTTATACATGTAACATAGTTATGCTGTTCACACTACTGAAGATCTTACATACCTGTGTCTTAACAATGATGAGAATCTTCTTAAAATAATGATATAATGAAACAATATTGATTCTTCCCTCTGTCAGATTGATAAATATTTCCCATGCTAAATTTTGCTGCATGATGGGATACCTTCTTGATCATAAGATGGCTTCAGAGATTGAAAACATGGTTCATGTCAGATATAGTCTGTCCATGGTGCCTATCCTGTGAATGTGCATTAACCTGAACCTACCATTTCAGGGACAGGCTCTAAGCAGCTTAGCAAATCCTTCTTTGTCTGCTTTGTGCTAAAATTATCAAATTGTTTTCTTGGATTTGCCGGTGAATGTAAATCCAATAAGAGCATGTTACAGGGGCTGTTAAGGTGATTTCTGACCCCCCTGATGAGTATATTCCTGTGTTTTCACAAATACAGTAGGAGCACTAGTGCAAGGAGCATATTTTGCAGCTAGATTAATTGATCTTCTTGGTGTTGCTGTCTGTAAAACTACATTCATATGGATGGGCTCTTTACTTACTTAGCTAGGGAACAAGAACATCAGTTCTGCAGTTTGACACCTAAGTGAAGGCTGATGTGGTCATTGTTGTCTGAAAGAAGAAATTTGTCACAAAAATTCTCTTCCTGGTAGATTTTTCCCCATTTCACAAAGCTCCTTGAGGATTTGAAGCCACCCAAGATGTTGGTTCAGGACTGTGAATGTCTGACTAGTGCTGTGGGTGAATTGGAGAGAACAGAAAGCTTGGATGAAGTCCACGTTGTCTAGCCTGCATCACTGCCCAGTAGAGAGAAAATGCAGAATTTCTCAGTCTGTGTTTGCAACTAAAAAGACAGCTGGGACATCAAGTAAAAAAAAAATAATAACAGAATCTGTGAAAGGCACCATGTAATTGTAGAGTGACACAGTCCATTTCTCATCAGAACTTGAGGTAGCTTGAAAGACAAGTTTAATCAAATGAGGAAGTGCACACATTTTGGCTACTTAGGAGAGGAAATCTGGACCTGGCATTTAAGTGCGGTGGGACACTTCTGTACATCTCAGATCAATTTTCTCTCTTTGTATTGCTGAGGTTCCTCCCATGTCTAACTCTCAAATTTATGAGAAATCATTACTGTGCTGATATGTTGCCTCCAGTATAAAAATGATAGCTCTGAGACTGCAATCCAGGGCTCACTGATCTCAGTCTAAGCATTTCCATTTATTTCAGTGCTCCTTTACAATGGGCACTGTATTATTGGGAATGGTACTTAATATAGATGGATTGCTGTTAAAACACAAGCTGGGCACACATACTTGATGTGTTCTGTGTGGGAATGCCATTAACTTACTTTTTTTTTTAATGGAGCAATATTTTCATTTTGGCTAAACCACAAGCTGAGTCTCCTAAGCCCATGTTACTGAAATGTCTCTGTGAGTGAGAGTAGAGTAATATTTCCAGGCACACATCCACCATCATGCTGCTTGCATTTTGCCTAAACTCTGATTCCTCAGATTTCCCAGAGATGTGGCTTACAACCTTCAGGTTGCAGTATAGCTGCAGGAGCCAAAGCATACAACAAATGACAGAAGTTTGCCTTTTGAAATCAGTACCTGGCTGATTCTCCACTGGAAGTGTACTAATATGATTTCATTGGACTCTTTGTCTTCAGTTTTAAATACTCTTTTATCCTTTTTGTTGCACCCTTCTACAAGGGAGTAATGACAATAATCAATCTGCATCCAGGGTTATCTAGCCTCTTGCTGAGTTTGGATGCAGATTGATTATTGTCATTACTCCCTTGTATGAGGGTGCAACGGGGGTGCTGGAAATTTTCCAGCTATGAGGAAAATTGAGCTGTAGGTGCAGAGACATGTGAATCGGTCCCACTGAGGCCAGTTCAGGTACCATACTGCCTATAAAGCAGTGCTTCAAGCAGACTTAGACACTCCCACTCTGTAGGAAGGTCAGACCTGCTGGGAGTAGGAATTTGTAGTCCCATCATGGTGTCTCAGTCTACTTGAGAAAGAAAGAGCTGACTGGTCTTAATTTCCCTGACAGTACTTGAAGGCACTTCCCATCCAAGTTTACCGAAGAGAATTGCTTAAGTGAGTCACTGCACATCAAGAAGTGGATGCTCTTTCCTAGAAAAATGAAGCTTCCATCATGAGGTGAAAGGAAATGGAGTATTATGAGCATTTATGAGGAATCTTCTGCACATTAGGAATCTTCTACTGAAAAAAAAAAGTCAAATTTCTTGCTTTTGGGGCAATTGGAAAACCCTTTGCGTTTGGGTTTGCTCCAGGAATTAAACTGGAGAGACCTGCAGTCAGTGAACATATAATTTATATAACTGTGGTTGACTGATGGTAAACTTCCCTTTTGCGACTCTGTTAGTAACATATGTTATATGTAGTGCCTGCCACGTTAGGGACAGTCTTTGCATTACAGACTTCCAAAGGAAATGTGTACTTCAGCTGCCTGACCCTTCTGGATGTGCTCTGCCTTACCTAATTGTCAGCATTTTTAGGCTGTTACATCTGTGCCTCCTACCTTTGTATATGTGCTGCATGTGTAACTACTATTAAGAAAAGTTTTACAACGGAACTTAAAAGTCTGTTCAAATTGCAGTTAACTAATAAGTAAGGCATCTTCAGCATCTTTTTTCTGTGGCTGTCTGGCAATGAGAGTGGCTCTGTGAGCTGAGCCCTGCTCCTGTCAGGCTGCAGCTGCAGTTGAGCACAGCCTGGCTAACAGAGCCATCTGCTGATAGCTGTGCACAGGGAACACCCTCAGCCCCGGCTGCATCAGGGCTGCTTGGGAGCACTTCCTGAGAAGTGGCAGCGAACTTCGTTGCTAGTGGAAGAATGATTCACTTATCGAGTAGGTGCCTGCCATACTGAAATGGGAGCTTGTCCAGCCCTCTTTTGAAACTCGGGGAAGCTCCATGCAAGGAGTATTTGCAAAGATGCCATCTAACATCCAGAACTTTAGTGATGAGATTTTATTTGCTGTTGTAATAAAATCAATGACAAATAAGTACTCATTGTTTTGGCAGGTTGGTTTTGAATGCAGGCGAGGTGGACAGTGTTAAGAACCCGTCCTTTATGTTTACGCTCCTCTCTTCCATTACTGCATTCCCAGTGCCCTGTTTTAGCCTGACTGTGGCTCTTTGTTTGCCTACAGTAATTCCATTGTATGGCGCCATGATTTGACAACACAGGGTTATTCTCATGAATCCTGTCAGTCCCAAAAAAGGTGCACTCGTGTGACTGAGGGGCAGCTATTAACTGCAGGAACGCAGAAATTGCTAGAACCCAGCAGAGCACTGCTCTACATTGTCCCTAATCCTCACTCTGACTGTGACCAAGCTAAGGACTCTGAAGGAAACACAAACACTGTGCTGGATTCAGGCTGCCTATCCATATCTTCTGTCCCTCTCTTCTGAAAAAAAAAATAAAGAGAAGAATAGCCTGTGGCTTTCTTTTCAGCTGAGATTTATCATAGTTCTGAGAGCAAAATAGGGTTGATTTTGTTGCTTCCTCACATTTTTTTGTGCTGTTGAAAATATACTGTATTTCCTCTGCAAGGTTCCTGCAAGCCGTGTCATGGATAGAGCTGAATGCATCTTTTACAGCACAATTGTTACAATTCTATACCACATGGCAGGAAAAGCTCAACTTAATGATCATCAATTTATACCCTGAAGCATAAAAGCAGGTAGTATTTCTTGATAACAGTGAAATAGTTCTTCATGAATTGTTGTTACAGTCACATTTTTGCAAACATAAACAAATCAGAATATACTGAAATCATCTAATCAAGTGTTGAAATCTGAAAATAAGTCCACAGCTTCTTGGTTGGTAATTCTTGCAAATGAAAGGAACAGTAGATAAAGATGTAAAGGCTTATACTGAATCTCAAACTGTCTTGCCTTGGTCTTAATTGGTATCCCTAACTTTTGTGTAATTTCCTTCCTGTGTAATTAAATATAGCCTTTGACTGATGAACACGTCTTGCTACTTCCAGAAGATACTTTTTTGTTACAGCTATGATGATGTATCTTCCATGTATTTTTTAAAGTTGTATTTTGGAAGTTGGTGTCTTTGTGATCAAGATAATGCAGTAAATGCAGATAGGTACAATAGGGCAAAATGGTTCTTTTTATGTGTTAAATACTCTCTACAAGGGTAAATCTGTTGGTTTTTGTCCAGCCAATATATTTTATATACTTGTATATATTTTTAAGGCTTTCTCTACAGTTAAATGGAAATAAATGATTAAATCAGATTTTTTCAGGATATATAAATAGCTGAACTAGGCTGGTTGTCTTCCAGTTCTGTCCCTGAGCAATCAGAGGATATTCATGGGAATAGCTACACCCACTTCATCCACCTGGATAATCCTCCAGGGGAAAGCAGGTAAACGACTAGGAGCAAACAACCCCAAGCTTTGATACCTGATGAACAATTCCAGCCCAAGGTTGTGTTTTAAAACAAATTTTGACCTGTCTAGATTTGAACTCTTTAATTTCTGCAGTAGTTGGTTACAAAACTTTACTCATTTGCAGCAAAAGTATTTTGTCACTGTGATTTTCACTTATATAAAAGGAAAACAAGCTGTTTAAACAATCACCTGCCTTCAGCACATTACCCTTCAGTGGCACGTTTGGAGCAGCTCTGTATACACGTTTATACAGGTAAATGTCTGCCCTGCTGGCTGCATCCACCCTGTGCAGTGCAGCAGCAGTGCCCTGGCCACCTGCCAGCCCAGGCCCTGTGCCATGGCTGTTATCAAAACCTTCCCAGGCACAGTTCAGTGAGGTGATGAGCTGTACAGCTCTGCAGCAAGCAGGGAAAGCAAAAAGTGGTCACTACCGAGCAGTAGATTCTAATACACAGTCAGCTAATCAAGCCCCATGGCACAAACAGGAGCCTGCTGATTCCTGGCTGAGCAGCACTAAGAGCTGTAAGTTCAATCTCGTACATCCCAGTCGAATTGTTATCCCAAACCCGTCAGGCCCCACACTGGGCACCAAACAGAACTCTGTGGTTTCACCCCTTCTGGCAGCCAAGCCCCACACAGGCACTCACTCACTCACTCACTCCCCAGCAGCAGCAGGAGAGAATTGGGAGAGTAAAGTAGAAAACCCATGGGCTGAGATAAAGACAGTTTGATAGGGAAAGCAAAAGCACAGAGAAGCCAAACAAAACAAGAAATTAATTCACCACTTCCCATGGGCAGGCAGGTGTTCAGCCATCTCCAGGAGAGCCGGGCCCATCACGTGTAATGAGGACTTGGGAAGACAAATGCCACCATTCAAAATATCCCCCTCTTTCCACCTTCTTTCTCCCACTTTATATACTGAGCATGATGTCACATGGTCTGGGATATCCCTTTGGTCAGTTTGGGTCACCTGTCCTGGCTGTGTCTCCTCCCAGCCTCCCATTGACCTCCAACCTCCCTGCCAGAGTGGAGATGAAAAGCAGAAAAGGCCTTGGTTCTGTGTAAGCTCTGCTCAGCAATAACAAAAACATCTCTATATTATCAACCCTGTGTTCAGCCCAAATCCAAAACACAGCCCCAAACCAGCCACTGTGAAGTTAACTCTGCCTTGACCAAAACCAGCATAATCTGCCTTACTGATACCGATGTAGTTGTTTTGAGGGCTTTTTGTACATTTTCACTGCTAAGAAATTCAGTCCTTTGTGTATTCCTTTTCAGATGGTAGGTTGTCTTTGTATTTTAAGTGATTTCTAAGAAAGTATATGTTTCTGCACCTTAAAACTGTTCTCTATCTTTCATCTCCCAAAATTTAACAATTACGGGAGGGAATTGGAAAATGGAGGCTTAAGCCCTTTTTTTAGAACTGTTCTGAATTGTAGGAGAAAACAGCTATTATCTTGAAAATATTAAAAATTTATAAGGGAATAATAACATCTAGATTTTTACTTGATTAACAGAATTCCCAAATCCTAAAAATGCCATCTTATCCTAATTAACTTGTTCTTTTAGAGAAGTACATTTGCTCTAAGCCCTGAGATGAGAGAGCCACCAGATGTTTAGTGGTTTTTTTATTTTCTTTTTTTTTTCTGAAGGCAAACTCTCAGCAGTTACTGAAAAATACCTTTACATGATAAATCTTGAAGATTAAAATTGTATTTAAAAATTTTGCTTCTCTCCACTTTTCTCACTATGGTCCAGTCTTACCACAAAGCATAGCACAACCCCCAGAGAACTGAATTCTGTCAGTCACGTCTGGGATGTGGTTATAAGTAGGAATCAGCATAACTGTAATAATGAGTAGGAGAGAAACAGGAGTCTAACCTGATAGATTAGAGATCCTGAGGGTGGTTCCATCTGCCTTCTTCTAATCTCATGGTTTTTTACAGTGATTGTAACATTCCTGGTACATGCAGTGTATGAAGATGATCACTTGAGAGATGGGCTTGCCTTGAACACGGCGTGGATGAACTATAAATCAATTCAAATGCAATAGAGGAAAAGTGAAATTAATGCAGCTGTGCTTGGGGCATTTGTGATTGTCAGCAAAGGTGCATCACATGAGAGTAATCTGGTTTATGCTGGTTTGTGTGTTATCTGGGGAAATCTTTGAGCACTCCAGTATGATATAGTGTAGATTTTGATTGACTTACTCTGAATGTGTAATATTCAAAACAGTCTTTAAGCAAAATTTCCATTTTGTAACAGGAGCAACAATAACAAAGGTTTTTTTGCCTGTGGCCTGCCTTCAGTATTTGTGTGGAGGAGTATGCCCTAGGAAAAGTGAACTGCAGGGTTGTGTGTACCTCATTTTTGGAATCGTTCCAGGTTAGGTTTGTGATTTTCAAGACAAACTCTGTGGTTTTCCAAACCATTCTGCTCACTGGATCAGCTGCTGCCTTGCTGCAGCCGTCCTGGGCTATAATGAGTGTGGAACATTGGCCTCTATTTGAGGTCTCAGAGCTGAATGCAGGCAAGCAACTAACAGCATCAGTTGCTACACACAGGTTTGTAAGTAATGACTGGATGTTGTTTTGAAAGAGATACTATTGTTCACATCAATTTGAGAGTCATAAAATAATTTGGGAGCGAGGCAGCAGCAGCCGCATTAATTTTATTTGCCTATGCCATCCACGTTAGAGGAGATGATAATTTGTCTTTCCAAGTTCAGGAACTGTTAACAACCCCAGATGTTGTAGGCCAGGCTGAGATGGGGTAGTTAATCCCTCAAAAAAGATCATTGTATGAAGTTGCTCCACGATCACCAGGTGACTGTTAGTAGGAGATTTCAGGTTTCTGCCTCTAGAGAAAATTACTCATAGCCTATTTTATCTGTAACAAGTATAATAAACTGAAAATGCAATACAATGAATCTAAATTGTATGACCCCCAACATTAAAAGAAAAATAAAAAATAATTTTTAAAAAGTATAACTTACAGAAAGAAAAAAAAGGTGTGATGTATGTGATATAGAAAAGAATAAGATACATTGATCCAGCAGCAGCCATGTTTTTGAAGAATCTCTGTGAACTGAACAAGAAAAATCCTTAAAAATGTGGGAGCTACAATGAAGGAAACATTCCATCTGGCTCAGGTGGGATGTGACTGGTAATAGGACAGAGCTGAGTCTCTGGATGGTATCTTTGTGATAAACTGAAAATCTATGTGTTCTCTTTGCTCTGCATTAGCCTGTTTGTGCTTGAAGCATAGTTATGTTTTATAGGAAAAGAAAATGAAGAGTTTAAAGGAAACATGATAGTGTAATCTGCTGACTGTCTAGGTAAGCAGAAAAACTTCTGGCAGTTGCAGAGGAAAAGAATTTTGGTGCAAAATGGAATTGTCTCTGTGTATGTGTTAAAGTTATGATTAATGAGTGGTGATGAGTAGGCTTTCTGGTAGTAAACATGATGTTTTGAACATGCAGCTTGTTTGAAATGCCAGGGTTTCATGGAAACATGGAAAATTCTGCCATGGACATGCCTAATATAACTGTAAAGAAAGTATTACATTAATAATGGCCATTTCTTCTCTTTATTTTTAACCCATTTCTTATCTTTTTGACTCATATGCTTTTCAAATTAGATATAATAATGTGTATTTTGCTTTTTCTGTTCCAGCGAATTAGAGATCTAGAAGATAAAATAGAACTTCAAAAGAGGCAACTCAAAGAAATTGAGGAAAAGGTAAATGCATGTCTGGATAGTACCAGTGGATTTTTTTCCTTACAAAATTGTTTTTCTCTGTTGCACTGATGTTGACCTAATATCACAAAATCTATTTTAAGACAAGATAAAATTTGAATTTCAGTCATTGCTGCATGAAATGCATCTCTGTCCCTAATCTGCTCAAAATTATTTCCTATCCAGGATTTCTGTCAATTACAAGGAATCAAGGAGTCTGGAGAGACTCTAGACTATCAGAGAGAGGATTTGCTGTGGTTTAGATCAAGAAAGGACAAAGATTTGTCTCTGAAAAAATTGGTTAGCTCAGCCCTATTCTTTGGATAGCATTGCTTTGCAAAACTTTCAAGTACTGAAAAATGAAATTAATTAGTGCCTGTGAAACACTACAATTAAGGAGTATTTCTTGCTTTAATATTAAACAAGTCAATATAATGGACCCAAATTTTATTTTCTTTTGAAGAAGCTCTTATCAAATCTTCAACAAATGAATTTGTGTCACTGTGGTTCCCAAGCAAAGGGTGGCACAAGGTTTGTGGACTCTGGGCTCAGGTGTTTCCCAGGTTTGTGGAATTTAGGCTGTTCTGCAGAGCATGGACTGACAGTGGGTCTTTCTCTGGGCCCCAGCAGAATGTTTTAGTTATGTTACTTTTGCTGAACCAGTGCCTAGATTCCAACATGAGTCACATCATCTCAGGTTCATTTTCTCCAATGTTTGTGGATATGTAATCCTACATAAACCTACTGCTGGGCTGAATGGAGAAGTCAGTGGTGTTTTCAGTCATTGTTTTTTTTCTCTTGGGATGAGAATGGGTAAAAGGGCAAAAGGAAGCCTTTTGCTGGACTCTGAGGGGAGTTAAAAGGTGTCAGTGTGGTTTGAAGAACTGAGAGAGACTTTGGGGAGCAGGTCACTGGGTGTGGAAAGGTTTCTTCCTCACCCTTCTCTGACCTCAGCATCCCTTCATCTCCTTTCAGGATGTGGCAGTCCTCCCAGTTGCACTTCTATCAACTATTCCAATCCCTCAGCATCTTCCTTGGCCCCTTCTGCTTCCACAGTAGTTGTCTCCCCTCTGCTGTACCTTGTCCTGCACTTTTCAGACTGATTTCTGTCTGGGTTTGTGGAAGAGCCAGGAGAAGAGCCTGCAGAAGCTGGGCTGTCTGGTGCTCTTGCTAATTATCACTTTATGTCACCCCCACAATGAGCTGGTTGGGGCTGGTCTGTATGCATCCATTGGGAGGGCAGTGGTCCATGTTTGCTCTAGCAGAGAAACACAGGCAGTATTCACCCTTAAAAGGGCTCTTTTGCTGCCTTTGCCCTCTTCTGCCCCAGACCTGAAGCTGTTCCTGCCTAGCAGCCAGTGGTGGCTAAGGTGCTGCACTTAACTCCTCAAAGCAAAGAAATGTTGAGGGATAGGCAATACTTGTATATATTAATTATTTCAAATATTACTGTCTATCCACCTATTCTAAAAGTGTAACATCTCTAGGTGTTGGTGTTGCCAAATTGCCCTTACAGTTTACAGAGCAGGTATTGGACTGGCCAGACTGATAATTTTGGAAATGGAAAATAGCATTATCTGTGCTGGTTCATCAGCCGGATGGATACGGAAAAGCACTGGAAAAGAAAGAGCTTAATCACAAGCTTAGCAGAAAGCTGGTAATGAGTTAAAATGATTAACATCCTCTTTGCTTTAATGTTACATTACCAAGTGACCTCAAAAAAGCTTCATCTCTTTCTATTAACCTTCAAATTCTGGATGGGTGGAGGGCTTCCTTCTATCCCTGTTACATTTGAACTATTTTTTTTTCCTGGGATTAAATCCCATTCTGAATTTGATGGCCCAAAGGAAGATTGTGTTGTGAGGGAAGCAATGAATGATATAATTTTACCTCATTGTTCTTCTAAAGGTTTAATGTGTTAAAGGGTGACACCTACATGCTACTGATACTGAGCACAATAATTTCTTGTGGAGAGAAGTCTTATGCTTTATAGCTGAGCCCATTGCTAGTGGTAGCTAAGGGCAATGCACCACTTACTGTGTCATGAGTATGACTTTTCATTTTCCTTTAGGAGTGGATCCAATTTTTGAGTTTTGTGTAAAATTCTGTCAAATCAGAACATAAGGATTACAGTATTTCTGCCCTATAGATTCTTCAGCAAGCTGTCCTGTTTCTAGAGGCCATGCAGAAGAATGATGTAAAATCTCAGTTTTAATTTGTGGGTTGATACATTAGGAACAAGTGCTGCTTAAACACATCATGCTCTTCTCATGGCTGATTCTCTGCTATTTCAGTTGCATTTAAGTTTTGCCCATGGCTTCATGAGCCTTGGTTCAGGAAAGCTTTAATGTGTGTAATTATAAGTACTTCTTTAAGTGAATCACAAAGCCAAGCCTAATATTTCTGAAGTTAAAAAATCCACAGTTGTCGCCATTGTAAAACTGCCCTCAAGTACCGATTTTTTTACTTTTTAGAGTAAGATCGGTATGCTGTGTCTTTCTTTCAGATCAACTCAATTAATGATGTAAGATTAACTTCTGTAACATCATTGGATTTCATATTACATATCTTATATCTTCTTTCTTTTCTTTTTTTCCTCATTTTCTTTTGATCTTATGTTATAGTTTTTGTTCCTTTTTTTGTTTTTTTCACTAGCATTCATTCTGTGGCCTTGATGACACAACTGAGCCAAGACATGTGGTTGGTATTCTTTATATTTCTTTGTACTCAGTCTTTGACTCCTAGATTTTGCCATGTTTTGGGCATTGTTTGTAAGACCCTGAAACCATGAGGAAGGGCATACTGATTTTGCTTGCAGAAGGGGAAGAATCATCTATGAAATCCAGCTTGGATATTTCCATTCCTAGATTTCTGCAGAAGGTCATTGGGTTTTCAATGAGAAATGATTTTGCATTCCAAGATTCTGACTGCCATAACTGCAGAGCAGGTACATTTTGTCTGAAATTGCTGTAGTTACTGCTGCAGTTTCCTGCCTTTTATCATGGTGAATGGAGAGGTGGCAAACAATATTTGCTCTCTAAGAAGCCCTGTGAGCATAACCACCCATGCAAAATAAGGAGTTCATTTTACTTCTTCAAGATCCTTAGTGAAATCACCAGCATTTTTAAAATTCCATTTAAAATATTTAGACATACTATGCATTCAAGGGATCTATAGGTTTCCATGCTGATATTACCTGATAGTATTTTGGGTGCCCCTTGGATTAAAAGAGAAAAAAAAGTTAAAAAGAAATTGCAAATATTAATAGTCTTCAGAAAATGCATTGTGCTGATATAATGTGCTACTCTTCCTGTTAACAGTAAGTACTTACATAATTAAATTCAAGCTTGGTGACCAGCATTTTGAGGAGATAACACAGGGGTAATGACTGTGTAGCCACATATCTACTCAGCTTTTGACATTTCTAGGAGTGCACATCACATTGTGGTGCTGGTGTGAAGGGCAGTGTCCTTTAATTCATCTTGCCAGAGGTGAATCTGTCTCTGATTAATCTAACACAGAAAAGCCAATTTTAGGATACTTATACTTTTGAACACTGTTAACTGTTTCAAGGCAAACCAGGTGATTTACTGATGTTAGTTCTAGTTATTTTGAAGGTAATATAAAACATTCAGAAAGACATTGTGCTGCCTGGGAATTTAGGGTTTGATACCAACACTTATTTCTAATGTTTTTTATCTAAAGCTCAGCAGACTTCTTCTTCTCTTTGTTGTTTTTGTTTTCTGTTTTTCTGTTTTGGTTTTGTTTACAGGCTATTAAAAGAACCTATGGAGTGAAAAGCTGAGTCCACGTGCAGAAATACAGAAAATATTTATTAAGCAGCTTTAAATTGGTGCATTTTTTCATAAAGCAGTTTGCATAATACTTGAAGCTGCAAAATATTTGAACTTAATATTAGAGGTTTTTTTAAAGATATGACTTCAAGCTGGAATGATTTCACAATCAAATAAGAACCAGCACATCATAAACACTGAAAAAAAATATAAACAGAACTTGCGTTCTCATACCAACCAAACAGCAGAAAAAATACAAGTGCAATTACTGGCTGCTATGTGAACTGTTATCTACCAAATGGTTTTCTTACAGTACTGAGATTTTTGTCTCCATACTGCATGCTTTCAACAAATGTGGTTTGCATTTCACCCAAGAAACACAGGATCTCCTTTTTAATATCTATATAAAAAAGCTAAGTGTTTGACATTAAGTTGTCTATAGTAAATAGCTGACAGGAAGCAAACTGTTCAAAGTTGGAAACAAATAAAGATATACAACTCTGCAGTGGTAAAAATTCATATTAAATTTCTAAGCTGGAAATCCACAGGTGCAGAAAGGAAGGGTTTTGGAGAAAGGCAAGATGGTAGATTAAAGTATGAAAACTTTAAGGTGGGTGAGAACTGGTAAGATATGTAATTTTTTGAATGTTTCTTGAAAAGTAAGGCAATGTCTTGTAAAGAAAGCACTGGGAAAATGTCAGATTCCGTGGTGGCCTGAGAGGTCAGAAAAAGAGAATGCACGATGTGCTGTGCTCAGTTATCTCTTCAAGAAGAAAGAGGGACTTGGAGAAATGGGAGTGTAGATGAATGTGATAAGCAGACAAGTAGCTGAACATAAATATTTGGAAATCATTACATCCTCTCAGGTGAAATAAAAAACATTGTCATTAGCTGCCAGGAAGCAAAAATGGTACAACCTCAACCAGCAGAGGTAGATAAACAGTCATTGACCATCTGAACTGCAAGAACAATTTGGGGTGAAGGACGGATTGAAAAAATGAAATTTGCAAAGAACTTTTTAAGAGAGTGGTTAGAAAATGAAAAAAATATTACTCTTTCAAAGAGGGAAAAGCAAATCAATGCTTCAGAACTGGAAAGGCAATATGAAGAAATAGATAATTGTAATTATTTCTGAAATTTTGAGGCAAGATGAAAACAGTAAGAGCACAATATTAGAAGATAACTTTCTCCTCCCTCACCTTTTCTTGAAAATCATATTTGTATAGAAAACCACAGAGAAACAAGTCAACTCCCATGGACACACTGAACTCCAACACGAATTAGCTGGTTATGATAATACATCACATGAAGTGGAAATTGTGATTGACAAAAGTAACATAAGGCAATGAACAACTAAGAAAGGACAGAGAGAGGTGAGGAAAAGTTTTGTTATAGCAACTGAATTTCTCACTGTTGAAGGTACAGGTATCAGCCAGTTTTCTCAGATAATTATGAGGCTCTGGAGAGAAGTATTCTGCACAAAGAATCACTGGACAAGAGCATTTACCTGCAGAAGGAGCTGAGACACTCCACAGGATTAATCCAGTCACATGCAGCGAACTGTGGCTGATTTCAGGGTCTGAAAAACCCTGGTGGAAAGCACAATTTACCTTGGAAACAAGGATCATACAGAAGTCTGGAATCTCGATCCCCAAAACAATGTGTTGCTCACAATATATTGTTCAAAAGGAACAAGCATTTAGAGAATGTGTTTTCAAATAGAAATTTTTCATGTTTTAGTTGAGACTTTTAGCAGAGTGATTACAGAATGTGGAAAAATAAGGCCATCACTGCAAAAGAGAATTCTGGCATCACTGAAGCAAAGGACCACAACAGGAGGTGAACAGAGCTTGAGATAATCAAACCTGGTGCCGATGAAGAAACGATGATTCACTTGGCAAAGAAACACTTCTTATACACAGTTTTGCTCATCACTGTTTTGAATATGGAGCTGTAAGCACAAGCATGGGATGGTCAGAGCACGTGGCTGCCATGATAAGCACACTGCACGGACAGGAGAGGGTCTTCTTACAAAGCAGAAAAGGTATGAACAGTTTCATTTCCTTATTTCATTATGTGTTTTGTTATTACCTTGTAATTTGCATGTGACAGTTTTCTCAAGGACACTGACTGATTGGGCTGACTTTTTCCATTGAATTTATGGGTTTTTTTTCTGCACTGAGCTAGCAGGATTTGTACTTTGGGAAAACAGATCATTACAGTCTTACTACTTGTTGTATATTGGTATTTACTGTAGAGCTGGGAGTGGGTACAGTGTGTTAACAGGGTGTTCAGGCTTTGGAATAGGCTGTCCAGGGAGCTGGTAGAATCACCATCCCTGTAAGTGTTCAAAGGTGTGTGGATGTGGCACCTGGGGACATGGTTTAGTGCTGGACTTGGCAGTGCTGTGGTTGGTCTTAGTGGTTTTAGAGGTCTCTTCCAACCTTAGTGAATCTATTATTCTGTGATTCAGTCCCTACAAGATGATGGCCCTGATTTTCCCTTTTTGTGACACAGCTTTCAAATAATCTGTCCCAGCTGTATAAGTGAAGAGGGAAACTGTAAGTTTCTCGTTGCTTGTGTCAGTTGTAACAACTTTCCTGCTTTCATGCTACATGATGATACTCATTTGGCTTCCACTGTAAATTGTTATTGAGAAAAATAACAATGTTCACTACTGCTATATATGCATTTTGCAGTGCCGTTCAGGGATAACCATTGTCAGAGAGCAGGATGTCTATACTGTTTAAAAATAATAAGTACAGACAAAATATCAGTGTCTCAAGGAACTCTAAATTGAAGATACTGTTCCATTTGGGAAATTATACCGACCAGGAGAGAGCCATAATTATGGTAACACGTCTCAGGGATGCATGGTCTCTGAGAAGGGGCTGGGCTTGGTAAGTCTAGAGATCACAAGGAGGCGTGAACTTCATTGTCCACATGGATTTATTCTTTGATGTCTATCTGCTCTTGAAGCTTTTAAATATCATGGCTTCTTAAGCGACTGAGGAATGGCTGAATTGTTTCAGCTCTATGTCCTTGTGTGGCTGGCATAAGGCCAGTGAGTTGATGCAATTGACCAAAATTGTAAAACTTTATGTAATTGACTGAACCTATGAATAGCACATAACAAAACATCAAAACATGAGGTGATAAGAGAACAGTTTTTCATATTATTTTGCACTGATTTTGTGCCATTTTCTACTCCTCAGTATCAAAAATATTACTTTTTATCTTCTTCTTTGCACTGTAGATTCAGCATTTGTCTAAAAAAAAAAAAAAAGTAATTGCATTAATTCCTCAGTAATAAATCCAAACTGTTGTTGAATTCAAGTTACAGATCCAATTTCAAATCAACACAAATGTAACAAAAGGCATTTCACAGGTGCCAGCTGGTTGAGGTTTAACCCAGCTGACAGCCAGGCACCATGCAGCCACCCACTCCCCCATACCCTCCCTCCACCAGTGGGGAGGAGAATCAGAAAGAAAAGGTAAATCTCTTGGTTTGAGATACAAGCAGTTTAATAATTGAGACAAAACATTACTATAATAATATGCTAATGCTAATAATTGTAATTGTAGGGAGAGAGAGAGAGAATTTAACAGGACTCAAGACAAACAAGTGTGCCTCACACTACAGTTTCTCACCACCTGCTGACCAGTGCCCAGCCAGTTCCTGAACATTGATCAGTCCCTTTCTGGGTAATTCCCCCCAGTTTATATAATGAGTATGAAGCTCTGTGGTGTGGAATATCCTGTTGCACAATTCAGATCAGCTGTCCCAGCTGTGCTTCCTCCCAGCTCCTTGTGCAGCTCCTCACTGGCAGAGCATGGGCCACTGAAAAGTCCTTGACATAGGGTGAGCACTACTGAGCAACAGCCAAAACATCAGAGTGTCACCAACATTATTCTCATCCTGAATCCAAAACACAGTCCCGTGCCAGCTTCTGAGGAGAAAATTATCTCTGTCCCATCAGAAACCAGGACACAGTTGTAGAACTATACTTACTGAAGTGAGTTTCTGAAGAATTTTTAGATCTATGACTAAAAGAGGCAAAAGAAAAGAACCACACTTAGCTTGCCTTCTCAAGCCCAAATTTGAAAATTTCTTTCATCTATGATTTCATAACCTGTCAGAGGTGAAGTAGATATAAGTAAAATACTGCGTGCAGAATTCCAAAATACCAATTCAGTAAACTGAATGTTTTTTTCTGAAATAGTTATAGAATGCCTTTTGAATAGGAAATATCCTATTTTTAGTCTTCTGTATTGAAACAATAACAATTTAATACATTTATCCAAAATAAACACACTCAGTTTTATGAACTCCCATGTTTTGTAGAAAATTATTCTTTTTTCAAAATTTTGATGCCTAATTCCATTATTAATTAATCTAACTGAATCTTTTATGGGGATCTCATGTTGTGAACAGCAACTCCCTTCATACATGCTAATGGGGCTAATGAAATGAGACTTTCTCATAAATAATAAACGTGTTCAGAATCAAGGGCTGTTCATTTGATCATCAGAGGCTTAGACTCTGTTATTGCATGCTTAGACTGTAGTACATTGAGAACCTAATTTGGGCTTTTTTTCATCATGGATCCTTCATCTGGAAGAGAACAAGAATTTTGTTATTGTATTAGAATGCCCAATAATGAAGGATTTGATGTCCTGAATTTCACTGTTAAAATTGCTACTTCCTGGGTTTTCCAGGAATTAGAAGACGCAAGCACACCTGATGAGAAAGTAAACAGTGCTGGAGAAGAGAATTTGAACCTCAGAATAAAAGAGCTGGAAAAGTCAGAGCAAAAACTGAAGGGTGTTCTAGAGGAATATGTGGAGTCAGATTCCATCCTAAGAAATAGGTAAATAAAAGGGGGGGTTGCATTAAAATTTATTGTTATGTGACAAATGTACTCTTCACTTTTCCCTGTGTACTGCCTGTCAAATGATACATGCAGAATCAGCAAAAAGAAAGACTTGATGTGTTTTTAGAATGTTAGAGGAGATGCATGTATGTTTTGTATAGCTGTCAGAGTAGAAATGCAGTTATCATTTTTTGAGAAGTATTATTTAAGTAAGATTTACAGCATGGTCTAAAATATTGTTGCAAATCATGAGACAGCTTTCTCAGGATGTTTCATTCTTAAATATTCATATGGTGTAAATTCTGTTTGTAAAGTATATTCCTTTCCTAGAGTTAATTTGGAATTTCATGTTGTAGAAAAAGTGCCTTGTTTCAGAAAGCTTCACCTAATTTAGTGTGTTAATGCTAATCGTTACAGTAGATGAAGGTGCCATTAAGCATTAATTATACATTTGAATAGAATAATAGGGTTTTGAGAGTCAGCAACAGCACTGTTCTAAAGAAAGAGTTAAAAAGGTTAGGAAATATAAATGGCATTAAAACAATTATTTGTATAATTTTTAATTGCTTTGAATTCATCAAAGAATTTTACCAGAAATATTTTAATAATGAAGTTTTATTCAAAATAATAACTAATCTTCTTTAAAAGATTGTCATATCATACTTCATAATTTTATCTACCATTTTACTAGCAACAGGCAAAGCAAACCTGTATTTTGTCAAAACCCATCTTTGTGGACAAAGTCAGTACAAGTATGCACTGTAGGTTTCAGTACACACTGAAGATATACAAGATATTTTCACTTCAGCCCCTAAAATGTGTAGGTTGCCCATAATGTTAATTTTGATGGGAAGTATTTACTGTCGTAAAATTTGAATTCACTGACTGTGAACCTTCCAAAATCGTATGATCAGGTACATGCAGAGACTGTTGTGGTTGTCCTTATGTTAAATTGTTACTTCCTATAGCATGCCAAACTCCAGTGACCAAAAATCTTGTAAATGTGTTTGCTTATAGTATTCTTATTAAGTCAGCAGAAAGGTGTTGTCTTTAATAATTTTGACACTCTCCAGCATAATGTGCAAACCCCAGCAGACTTGTTAAGAATTTTTTTTTATTTTAGTGATTAAAAATCTGTTACTATTTTATTTTTGAGAGACAAATACAAAAATAAAGATAAATTGATGCATTGCTTGTGACTGCTTATCCATCTGGAACTGTACTGTGGTATTTACTTAGCAAAAATGTTCATTCTTGCTATCACAGGATGAAAGAGCTGGAGCTGTCACACAAAACACATCTTGTGATGATTGATCAACTCAATGTGAAGCTGGACCAGGTTGAAAATGCCAATGTGCGCATTAAAGGGAAACTGCAAGACATTCAGGAGGACCTGGTCAACTTGGTGAGGAGATATTGTTGCAAATGGCCTAGTTTATTTTCTCTTTGTGGTAGTAATTTATAAGTCAAGCTCATCTCCAGTGGCCTCTGTTTTTAAGCAATAAATTGTCTCAGCCTTCCTCTTTTTCCACAACCAAAGAAATCAGAAGAATTTTTTGATGTCTTTTTCCCCTCACCTTTCTATTTCTCTTTTGTTTTTGACAGTACTGCTGTTATTTCTCTCATTTAAGCCCTTGATCAAATTTATGCTCCCCCTTCTTACTTTCTCCCTAGAACCCACTCAGTGTACTCCTTCTTAGGTCAAACTTGATCTTTCTAGCCCCATACAACAGGCATTTTTACCTAATTTGCTCACTGGATGGATTCATGAAAATGGAGAAGGAATAAAAGTTTTTCAAGAATAGTGTTCAGTGAAACAATGTCTTTTGATTCTGTTTATCATAAGATATACTTCCATTTTCCAAGCATTTTAGGTCAAAGTTGAATACTCTGACAGGACATTAGTACCGTGGGGCAAGAATGAAGAATAGTTTTTGCTTTTGTAATTAAAAGTGAAATGTATTTTTCAAGACTTGGGAAGCTTAGGCATATATTCCCATCAAGAGTTAACAAAAGAAAGTATTAGCTGACATCTACCTGACTTTTCAGCCTAGTGTTCCTTCTGACCAGTCCTTGCCAGTGAATGCCTCAGACAGGAAAGAACTGACGATCAAAATGACTGATTTAAAGAAGTCTTTGAAAAAAACAAAGTAATTCCTTCGTGTCTCCATGCCTTCAGTCCTACTTCAAAGTTGCTGCAGTGTCCCTGTGATACTGGTGGCTCTTACTCTGCTCAAAGCCAGGGCAGTACGGGACTCATGAAAGCTTCTTCTGCCTTTCAATGGCACCTTTCACCTCTGAATGCCTCTGTTCAAATACACTGTAGTGCAAATGAAATACCAAAGTCTTTCTCAAACTGTTTCAAAAGGCATCTGTTACTTTCTCCTTTTTCAGGAGTCTCATAAGAGGAGCTGACAGATGACTGGTATGGTTAAGAGCAAAGGGAAAATCTCGGGCTCTGGAAAGTGTGTGTCCTGTTTTCTATAACAGAACCACAGCTTCTCTGCCTGTAACACCCCAGTGCTACAGTACTGTCAGTGTTACGGAGCTGTTAGTGTATAAATCAGAGCTGGATATATGAATTACGGATCTAAGGTTTATTTTGATTTAATATGTACTGTAGAAGAAGCAAAAATATGTTTAGAAAGTTCCTGTATTTCATGTAGTAGCAGATGTGGATGGGTTTGTTTCATTTGTTTCCTACTGAGATGTGTCGGTGATGGCTGAAATGGAAAAACAGGTTATTTTTGTGGTATTTTACTTGCTTTAAAAAAAATTCTCCTTATGTCATTCCTGAGTTTTCAGAAAAAAAGGGCAGAATTATCACAAAATTAAGAAAAATTATAAGGGAGCAAGAGATTTAATATTAAAATGTTAACATCTCACTGAAATTATAGGTTGAAAACCAAAAGAAGTCAGAGAAGAAGCACAAGGAAAAATTGCATTGGCTTCAGGAGCAGCTGAAGACAAAAGAGGATGAAATAAAAAGCCAGTCAGAATATTTTGAGCACTACAAACAAAGGCAGAGACAACAGATAGCAGTACTGAGGAAAAGGGACTGTTACCTTCAGGGTGAGGTATCTAGGCTGGAAAAGCAAGTCCTAGATCTTAATGCCCATATTGTTCTTTTGACATCTGGGTTAGAAGAGGGAATGGTGCAGCACCTCCAGCAGAAGCTGCAGTCTGTGTGCAGTGGGACTCAGGACTGTAAACACCGTGGTGTGGGAGAAATGGAATGCAAGACTTGTACTGAAAATGTGGAGCATGATGTGAAAAGCCACCTAGAGGCATTTCCGCAAAACCTGAAGTTCTTGAGGGAAAAAGAAGAGGATGCTAGAAAAGAACAGACACACCTGCTGCCTGAACGGCAGTGCTCTCAGGACACTGAAGACCTTCTCAGAACAAAATTGGAAGAATCTAACCATCATGTCTATAGTTTAAAATTATCTGAAATTCAACTACAGGAAAAAGCGGAAGAGCTTTTAGATGAAAACAGAACTTTAAAAGATCAAGGTACTGTGAAACTGAAAAAGAAGAAAGAAAAAGACTCAGAACTTACAAGATTAGCAGATGGGGACAACACTGTTAAACTGGTAAGTCAACTTTTAAGTAAAAATAATGCAAAATGTAACTAGTTTTTATCTTTGTATCACCCTGGATTACACCTGTCATTAGATGATCAGTCAAGATGCAAGAGTGAGGCTTTATCCTGCCTGATTTTTTTTCCTTATTTTTGTTTATTCATTAGTACTTCCCAGTGTCTGTTTCACACCCACTGGAATCAGTAGTTGGAGCTTCACTGCATCAGTGCTTTTGTTAGGTGCACATTGAGGACACTCAACAAACGTTTTTCCTTAAGCTTTGAAGTGATGCAGTCACTGCAAAAGGTCTCAGTTGGCACTAAAAGTAGAGCCCTGAAGAACTTCTGAGACCTGCCTTGTGTACACCATTCCATGGAGGAGGACACATATGGTTGGATGAGTTTTTGCATGTTATTCATGCCCAAATGCTGGAGCAAAAAGCACTCTTGACTCTTGAATAAATCTTGTCTATGAGATTTCTGGATAATGTTAAACAAGGGAAGATGGATGCAGCATTCGTGGCCGGGAGCGAGCTGAGATATTCAATGGTTTTCAGCTCTTGTAGAATTGTGATGTGCCCTGAATACACTGAATAGGACTTGTTTGCTTCAAGCACTTCACTCCAGCACTGCATGGGAAAGCTCTGCTCATGCTGTAATATGGCATTCAGCTCCTGCCAATTCATTTTGCTGACAAGGAACAATTCTTTTCACAGAGTGGACTCAAACAAAGTTTAATTCTTCATGCACGAGGTGGAGGGTATTTTTATTCTGACACTTTATTTAAAGTGAGATCAGCTAAGCCTCACACTCATTCAGATTGTGACCTGATATCCCAAGAGCTCTCCTGATTTTAACTGCAGTTAACCAAGAGCCTAGTGGGCATGAACAAAACCCTTCTGTATTGATGGTCAGTCAGACTGTGAGTACTTCCAGAATTGGGAGAAGCTAGAGACAATCTTGTATCCATACAGCTAGAGGAAATAA
>WEKY01011930.1:0-24067 GCA_013390045.1 Picathartes gymnocephalus
AAGATATTGTCCATTAGTAGAGAAAATGAATGAGGAAAAAAGTGCAGTGCAGACTTTTATGTGCAAGACAATTCAAGGTAAGTAGCATTGTAGAGAAAGGACTTTAGGAACCTCATGGGTCAGGCCAGGGAGAACTTGTAGGCTGCTGAAGGAGACCCTGAACTGTTGAAATTGGATAACAGATGTAAAAGGCATGGGTAAGGCAAAAGAGGATTCATTTTCTTGATGCCTTCTTAAAATAGTCAGTTGCCAGGGTGTTTTTCTGTTGTACTGCAGATAGTTTGTCCCTGGACCCCGAGGTCTCCAAGGCAAATGCCTATGGTTTCACTGGCTGCCTGTCCTCTGTTCAGTACAACCACGTTGCTCCCCTGAAAGCTGCCTTACGCCATCCCAGCGTGGCTCCCGTCACTGTCAAAGGCTCCTTGACACAATCCAGCTGTGCATCCATGCTGGAAACCGACGTGAACACAGCGACCACAATATACTCCTCATCAGGTATGTCCTGCTGGGAGGGGACTGGGGAGCTTAAGGGATACTGTAGAGTGAGGCTTCCTTCCTTTTTGCTGTGATGCCACTGTGACAGTATGAAAAGTGGAACTGGGACGTTGCCTTTTCTCTCAGAATCAGGAGTGTTGAGGATGGGCATCAGGACTAGTCAAGGCCCCTTTAAAAGTCATTGTTCTGAAACAATGTTTTCAGACTAAGTTCCTGGATCACCTAAAACATGCCTAGAACAAACAAAAAGTCCCAAAGCTGTAATAAAAAGGCATTAAAAGTTTGGTTATGCACCTGATTTGTCATTCCTGTCTACTCCAGATAATTCCGGTGCTGCAGATCTCAAAGGAGAGCATAAATGTTACACAGATGCCTTATCCCAGTGGTGATGAAGCTATAGAAGTCATAAAAAAACCAAGTCAAATTTGTTCCCACCCTAACTGAAGTGAGGAAAAACTCTTGTACAAACCCCTCGGCATGTGCAACTTCCACTGAATGCTTGTAATTCCTTCTCTTAGACTAGAGAGAGGGAGCACTACTTGAGCAGTACCAGAAAGATGATCCCAATTGTTTGTGTATCTTTTGCAATCCTGAAGCTGTCCTATGGGATTCTGAAGTATTTTGCATATGTGAATTTGTATGCAGAGAAGGAAACTGAGAGCAGCTGGAAGTGTTGTCACCATGAACAGGGACAATCAAGTTGCTGCTTTAGTCACCAGTGGATGTGGCAGAATTCTTAATGACCAGAAAGGGGTGCAAATTAAAGGCTGTTTTTTGCCCCTTGACCTATAAAGCTTCTTTCTCCTTTTTGATAACTAATAAAACTCTGGTTTAGACCATAATACAATTCCTTTCACATTTGCACTTGCATCAAATCCCCATTTCCTGCAGCTTCTGCCTAAGATATTCAGCAGGAAACAAATGATGCTATTAGCATTCTGCATAGGGAAAAAGGCTGCTGATTACTCTGGAGAGCAGCTGCCAGTGTGCCTGTGCTCCTCCCCAGCCCCCACTTCCTTCTCACCGCCTCAAGTTGTCTGAGGTGTCCACTCTGACGCACAGACAAATGTGTCTTGTGAGTCCTGAATGGGCAATGATAGTGAAAATACGAACTCTCTGCCCTCTGATCTGTCACCTCAATGATCTAGTTTTTCTAAGGAGTTTAGAAAGCAGTAAAACCTGAGGCTCAGAACTTCAGGACAGAACACAGAGCAGAGTGTAGCATTTGAACTTAAATATTTAAAGCATACAATCAGCTGCACTCTGTTGTCAAGGTTAAGAACTGTTGCATCAGAAATGCAGAATTATTATAAAAACTCATGCCTGTCTTGCCATTCTGTGCTCTAAAATATGATTTCCTCTCAATGTGATGAATTATCTGACATTCCAGACTCACTATTCACACTGTATTTGTTTAAAGCCTGAATAAGATCTTTAGAACAAGTGAGCTCTGAAGACTTCATATGCTAAAGTAAGAGCACTGGGTGGTTGATTCTTGTTAAAAAAAAATCCAGTTTGTAGCAAATTATAATTTCTATAGTTGCACTTGAGCATTACATTTATACATGGAAAGGACACATTTTAAGAAATATAAAGAAAACAGAGTCAAGGATTAACTTTCAAATTTAGTGCTCTTATCTCAATTCATCACTTCCCAATTTCTCATTATTGAGTGTCTAAGAAAAGTAGAACTTCAAAGGAGGCTGTACATGTCTGCGTCGATATTCTAATGTACAGATACAACTAAAAAGCCCACTAGGAAATCTCTTTAAGTGCGTGGAAAAAGCTTTCTATACTTGAAACTTGAAAACAACTGAAATTGTTTCCTTCAGAAAGAAATACTTTTCTTCAAAAAAGTTTCCTTGCAGACAGATGAGGAATAAAAGCCATTCACACAGTTGTCTGAACGCACTTTTTCTGATTAGGAAACACAAAATGAGAGGTGGCTTACTGTGGTTTTGGTATTTAACAAAGATCTGCAGATCACCTTCTTCGTCGCTGAGGCACATACAAAAATTTTGTTATTTTGATCTCTGTATTGATCGTATAGAGATAATAGACTTTTCCTATGGTATTTTTTCTTAATATTAAAATCCTGTAAAAGTTACAGAGGAGATTCGGCTGTGTGAATGGTGGAGTCTTGAGCTGCCTGTCCTCTTCAGCTGAGAGGAGGTCTTCAAGCATTTTAAGTAAAAAATGTCAAATACTTTCATTAGTCCAGAACTACACAGAAAAGATTTGCTTCTGAAAGGCACCTTAAACAGTGAAGTCCCTATCTCACTGTGCCAATTGTGCTGGACCTGGTATTTCCAAAGAAGCTCTGATTGGCTAGGGACATGCCAGGACAGCCTTGGCTGTAGCAGCTATGAGATGGTGAAGCTGAGGATCCTCAGAGGAAGGAAAAAAGGCAGAAATGCATGACTGAAACCTTTGACCTTCTCATGGACCTGCTTGGAAGAATGGCACAGGATACAGACCTGGTGAGAAGATTGGCATGAGGCCAAGAGTGGTTGTAAAGTCTTCACCCTTGGATCTATTCAAAACCCACATGGATACAGCTCTGAAAAACTTGCTCTGATAGACTTGGATTTGAGTAGGGGTTTGGACTAGATGATTTCCTTGTGACCTCAGCAAGGCTTCCAGCCTCAGTGAATCAAGATGTAATGCCATCAGTTTTATCGAAAAGGAGGAGGATGTCCTGCTAAGGTCTTATATGAGACCCAGTATTGATTTTCCTTGGCTTCAGAGTTTATTTTGTTCCCGCTGGAGATGGCTCTGCTATTACAGACCATCTGCTGCACTGTAACAAACCCTCCTCTTCTTGTATCCTGATTTTATTTCTCAGGCAAAATATAATTCTTGGGGTTTGTGGCTGTTGGCCTCCATTCTGAAACTAATCTAACATTTGTTCTGGTTTCTTCTCAGTGCTTAAGTGCTGGTAACCAGAAAATAGTGGAGTGCAGATTGCATTGGGTGTCAAATCTCCTAGGCACAAATAACACCTTTTATAATTTCTAAGATAGCAATTGAATTTCATGCTTTTTCATACATAGTTAATAATTTTTCATGACTCTTTTTGACTAGTGACATGCACTGGCACCAGTTGCAATTTTTTCTGTAGTACAGGAGAACTGTTGTAGAACAGATGTAAATTTTTAATTGTCACTGAATTCACTGGCTTCAGCTGAGGCATGAGGTAAAAAATATCTCACCAAACATCCATTATCCAGAAAGTTAACTCATCTTGAGTCTGAAATGATTGCTCTCCTCTTCCAGTTTGTGGAAACAAATGAGTCACACTGTCAATCTTTGACAGCCATCTTAGGGTGTAAAATAATTGTAGGTTCTTCTCCTCTAAATTAAAAAAAAAAAAAGGCAAAAAAAACAAAAAACCCAGGAAAACAAACNAACAAAAAACAAAACAAAAAAAAACCCCACCTAAATTACTAGTTTTGATTTATATAAGTAACTATTATATAATGAAAAATAAAGTCAGATGAATCTACTGATGATGTATAAAATGATTACCAACTGTAGTCTAATTTTGAATTTGGCCCTATTTTGAGTTTATGCTCAGAGGCCTCAGATTAGGCAAAATAACCCTTTCCAGCCTAATCTTTTCTATTATGCATTCTATATTTCTTTGTAAAAATACGTTTTTATTCCCATTCCGGTCCCACAAATGTAGTAGAGGAGATGAAGCATTGCCATGACTATTTGTTTCTTGGGAATGTCACTCTGTGCATGCAATAACCAGGCAAGGGGGCTCTTGTAAAGAGGTTTCACCTGAGGGTTCAAATCTGTGATTGGTGGTTGCCATTCACGTGGTGAGGGCTGTACTGGAGGTGTTCAGCTGGGCCCCAGAAGTCCCTTTTGTGTCTGTAGCTCAGTCAAGGGACTGCATCTTTTCAGTATGAGTGTGATTGAACAGAAATCCTTCCACCCCTGAAACTGCAAGAAGAGCTGCGTTTTTTAAAACACCAAAGCCTTTTAGAGGCTCATCTCTTTGCACCTCTTTGGGGCTGGTATCAGTGATGTAAATAACAAGGAAAAGGTGTCCCCTTTAAGAACCTAAGTAACCCAAACCCACCATCATTACAGTTCAGGGTGTCTTGATGCACAAACATGAAATTGTTGCTTTTGTCAATAAAAAACATCTTCTTCAGCAATGGCATGCCAAAATGGGGCTGAGTCTGTTACTAAGGCGAGGATGTTCAGTTACAATAAAGCTTGAAACACCAAATTTCTCAGTAAGGCTTCCACCTTTTGCATCAGAAAGATCAGTTTGGCAGAACATTACGTAATACATAGCAGAGACAGTGATCCCTGCCTCTCTCCCTGCGTACATTCTCTGTATGGTAGCCTGGAGGCTTCTAAAGGAGAGATCCACAAATATGAATCCCATCAAAGGAGAGGGTAAGCTGAAGAGAAAAGAGAAACGTGAAGGGGCAAAAAAGCTGGATTCAGCTTGCAGTAGAAAATGTGGCATTTTCTGAAACATGCTGGACTGAAAAGTAAGTCCTCTGCTGTAACTCCACTGACATCAGGAAGGCCTTGACCTCTCAGACTTGGATCTGAATTTGAAATAGCATCTCATCTATTTGACTCAGTGTTTCTACAGTAGTTGTTTAGAGACAGAGGACAAGAGAGCACAAAACAATAAGGAGCCTTTAATATGAGTTAATTTCTGATCTCTCTCTATTTTGGATCCAATTTGACCACTGCATTTCTGTAACAAAAATAAAAACATCCCTTCCAAGAAGTTGTCCCAAGCAGAGGCTGCTTCTCTTCATGGGATTGAATTCAAGTTATATATCTCATCTACACACGTAGGTCAGGTCTAAATCTGCTTAGCATCCCTTTTCTTTGACTTCTTTCTGATATCGTTTCTTAGGTAACAACAAAAAAGATAATAATAAATCTCTGACTGAGAAAAGCTCCCAATAGGCTGTTTAGTTGAAATGTCTCTCTGATTCTTCTGATGAACTGAAACAACACTTTCAGCTGTTAGTGTGAAACTTTGTTTCCTTTTAAATATACCCGTAATAGAATTTGGTCCTGAAGGTGTAGACGAAAATTGTTCTGCAAACTCACTTTATTTTTCAGATCCTTCTGGTTCAGTTCTCCAATTCCCCCAAATCATATCTTTTGAAAACAGATTAGAATTCATGAGAGTAAGAGGACACTTCTGTCTAAGCCACAGAGAAAATGAACAGTTGATACAGAAAATAAGTTCTCTTTTGTTTAATCAACTGCAGATCCTTTTGGGAAGGCAGATGAAAGAGAACCTCTCACCAATGCAGTCAGAAGTGATTCAGCTGTGATTGGAGGTAACTTCATTTTTAAAGACTACAGTCAAAAAATAATTCTGTCAAGGCAAACGTCTAGGAGACTTTAAATCTGGGCTCTGTGAAATCTAGTCCAAGGGTGTTTTTTGCAATCTGATGCAGGTCTAGTATCTGTTCTATTTATTAGCACATATCTGTGTCAAGCTACCTAGGTAAGGCAACTGCATTATAGATTATTGTGGTCACACATGGATCATCAGGAACCTGAGTCTTCTAAAATACAACTAAACTGTCTGTCTGCCTGCTTGAGCAGGGGATCTGGACAAGATATCTCCAGAGGTTCCAGGTGTTCTGATTCCATGTGAGTCTGTGTTCCAAGACCCAGCTAAGTAGTAATTGTTTTACACACCACCCTGGTGAATACTTTGCAGAGTATTCACATATCTCATATTTCCTCAGCTCTCTATTTGTAATCTGGTGGTGTAGTGGGACTCACCAGGCATATGGAAGTATTTATATGCTGGGGAACATTGTCCCCATAATTTCATGTATGGTTTTAATTTTCCTTTAATGGCCTAGAAGACAATTTATCTCAGTTTATTTTATAGGATGCCCTGTAGTGAGCTGCCTTTGGTAATATCTAGAAGTTACAAACCAAAGTGTACAAGGCTCGTGCAAGGTTCACAGAGATAACACGGAAGAAAAAATGAAAGAGCAGGAATTTGTGTGAGCATACAGATCTAGTGTTTTAAAAGCAAACACACTGAACTAACTTTATTTCCAGTGAAAGGGTAATTAGGTCAATTATGTCAATACATGCTATTTTAAGTGTTCTTAAGGTGACAAAATAGAAATAAAAATTACCAGGGAGGATATGGTGGCATATAGTTGTGTGTGGACTGAGATGAACTGATCTATCATACCAACTAGCTGCTGTGCATTGGTAATGCATTTTTGAGGTAACTGAGCCTTTTGTTTTGGTTTTCATTCTTTCTCTCCTTCCTTTTTTACCCCTTTACAGGTGTAATAGCAGTTGTGATATTCATCATCTTTTGCATCATTGCCATCATGAGCAGATTCCTCTATCAACACAAACAAGCACATCGAAATAGCCAGAAAAAGGAGAAGGAATACCCAGAAAACCTTGAGAGCTCCTTTAAAGCTGACATTGACTTGCAAAACACAGTGAGCGAGTGCAAACGGGAATATTTTATCTGATGGACAATGCAATTTCTTCTTGCTTTTCCTCCCCTAACCTCCCTTTCTTTATTCCTTTCTCCTTTCCCTTTTTCTTTCTGAATTTTCTTTTTGAATTTTCTTTTTTTTCTTTTTTGACACTCATTTTTTGCTAGCTTCTTTTTCATTTGGCAAAGACCGCTCTGCACAGCAAACACTGAGAACAATCACAGTGCCTCATTCTCTGTACAAGAACCTGGCAATCACAGTTTACTCCTGCAGCTCAAGAGACCTGTTATCCCATCCTACACAAAATAAGATCCACATACACACCTGGTTTCTGCTGTCAGTTCTTGGATGTTTCAAAGTCCCTACATTTCTTTGTTTGGTTGGTTGGTTGGTTTTTTCCCTCTGGAGCCATTTAAGTCATTGATTTTACACTAGAGCTGGACTATGTAAAGTACAGGTAAAGTAGTTGAACACATAGCTCTGCAGATACTGGGACAGGATAGAGGGAAAGAATGAGATCAAAACACCTGATTTATTTCACGGGCTCATTTACAACAATCATAAAGAACCAGCCAAATTCTCAAATGTTATTAATTGATATATTGTCTACTGATTTGAGTAGAGTTAGATTAATTTGTACCAGTTGAAAAGCTGGTATGACATAAAGGAAAATAAAACTGTCCTCATCAAGCTCCTTCCCCCAACCTCCTGTCCTTTTACTGTAACTTTTAGGCTTCTCAGTACTTTTCCAACAATATATGTATCAACAATAAATATCATTCTCATGCACCTCTTTCACCTCCATCTCATAAGGCTGGCTATGTAGACCCAACATACTCTAGTATAACCCTAGCTGAAGCATGGAAAATAGTAGCTTGAATCTACAAGGGGTTTAGGAAGCTGCTAGGACTTAGGTGCTCTATATTTGTCTGAAATTTTAGAAATGCAGCATATTCCTGTTCATGCCACATGGAGGATTATTACACACTGAGGTTAAACACTGTTGCTGCTGTGGAAAAGAAAAAGAACATAGATGAGAAAAAAACCAAAATAGTTTAATCTTAAACATGACTCACACCTTCTGCCAGCTCTTCTAAAAAAAGAAAAAATTAATCCTACTACTCAAAAAGCCATCCCAAAACTGCATGAAAGATTGATTGGTATTTCCTGTTTGTAGAAATTGCAATAACTTCTCCAAAGCTAAATAGAGAGAGGTCTGATGTCATACCTAAAAAGATGAATGTTTGATAAACCCACTTTACAAGGAAGAACATTAGGGAAACTAAAAGATCCCAAATACTCTACTCAAATTAATCTCTCCTTTTTCTTAAGTCTTATGTCCTTTCCTGATTGGGAACACTACTGAAGAATCAAATTCTGCCTATTTTACTTGTGCTGCACGGTTACAGTGTGAGAATGAAAAACCTCCTTTTCAATCACAGACATCCTAAAGGTAGGAAATGAAGGAGTCCCAGCCAGTGAGATCTGGAACACCCTGTTGTGTCCATGTGACATCTGCCTTTGCAGGGCTTCTAAAGAGTATGTAGAATTTGCCGGTGGTTGAATTAAGCCTAGATTTAAGGGGAAAAAAATCTTATTCACTGCAGTACTCTTGATAAGAATTAATTTGAGACAATTGATTGTGCAGCTAAATCTCCCTCTTTGCCCTACACTCTGTGCAGTTAGCCTGGGGTTTCCACACGGTGGTCCTTTTTACATAGATTAAAATTTAAAGAATCCCAGTATGAGGTAATAACCCACAGCAAACTAGAGATGAGCTTACACATGAAACAGGTGCTGTTTTTCTAGCCAGTCCATTGCAAAGGTATGTAGATTTTTTTTGTTTGAGTTTTTTTGTTTGAGGTTTTTTATGAGAGGAGACAGCGGACAAGGAAGAATAAATAAATAAATTACCATTTGGATACAGTGATTCTTTACCACTTCTTCTGGAGCGTTCAGGGAAGAGAAAGCAGCCTTGGAATGACATCATTCTTACATGAAGAGGAATATGAGGCCAGCCCGATAACCAGAACTCTTCAGTGAGCTATTTTATAAAGCTATCTCTATTGAATCTAGTTTGGTGCCATTCTTCCTCAGCCGTGGTCAGCTGCAGCCCTTTTGCCACACACTGGTTGTTTGGGTGCACAATTACTTGACAGTGTTTCTGTGTGGGGAGCGTTGGAATGATGGACTCAGAAGCTGGATTCTCTTTACAATACTTGGTCTTTGGTGGTAAAATCCTGGCAAAGTATTTATCTTTTCTCTTTCCTTCCTGCAGATTAAGCTGCTTTGTTTGGCATGGCAGAAGGGAGGAATAGGAGAGTTCATGGGTACCTCTGCCTGTGTTTGAGTCATCTTTTCTGAAAGGGCTTCTGTATGAGACATCTCTGATGTGCTAATATGCTTAATTGGGTACATGAATAGTGGAATAGGAAGGTAAAACTCTGAAAATTTAACTAAGTTGGGGTGCACCTGTAAAAAGAAAGAACTGCACTTGAATGCATGCATGAGTATACAGAGATGTGCATCTGTGGATGTACTGAGATGGGAATATTTTAATGCTGCAGGGCTGAACAAACGAACACATTTGTATGGAATTCTAAATCAGGATGTCAAAATTATTCTTATTAAAAGATAGCTAAAATATACCAAATGAAGTACTCTAAATAGGAACTCCTTTTTGTTTTTTAAGTTGTTTTGTTCTAATGCTTTCTTTAGTGAGGGCATAATCGGATTTCCTTCAGGACCAGTTAAAGGCAATTAATAATATTTTTTTATAAAAGAGAAGTACAGTTTTGAAAAAAACTCCTAGTGCTAAAATTCATTTTCCTTAGTTAAAATTAGAACTTTTTTCCCATCTATTTAAAACCATTTCTGCTATTTTTGTTAATGTTTCTCTTTAAATGAGGTGTTTTCCCTTTTTCTTTTAGCTGTCATTCTAGATAATATTTTTCAGTAAAGCCAGAGGATAATACTTTTCATACATAAAATTTCAGGTTTCATTTCAGTGGAAAACCTGAGACTGTCAAAGAGTTGTTTGGAGGCATTGTTTGGGTTTTCTTCCTTTCCAAGATGAGTTTCATAATAAAAGTAAGGGACTGATAGAAGGACAGTAAGTCTCTTTTTTCTCTTGGTGATATGGTATGTAACCTCTGAAAATTATTATTGCTAGGCAGGGATTTTTAGACTATGAAATTACAAAGTATATTAGATATGGATTTAGGCACTGCGAATTCCTGTTTTCCAGAAAAGGCTTGGCCAATAATAGCCATGCTTATAAAGATATTTGGTCATGCAGTCTGAGCTGGATGCCCAGAAGGACTCTCTGTGATTCCTGGCTATAGAAAACAAAGGAAGGCTGGATGTCAGAAAGCTAACTCCAACTAACTTGGCTGCCACCTGGGTGAAGGATAGGCTTTCAAGGAATTTAGTCTCTTGAGGATGTGCATCAACGCTTAAGTGACTAAACAAAATGAGCATTTAACTCAAATTAATTTCAGTTGAGTTTCTGTGTCTGCCTTGCTGAGAAATGTTCTATTATACTACAAGACATTTAAATACCTTTGAAAATTGAGTCCCATTTCTCTTTTGGAAATGAAACTTTGGTCCTAAGTAAGTTACTTATGTAATTGGAAGTTAGTATTTCATCTGTCCTTATTCACTTACTAGAGACATGACAGTGTGAGTGTTTGCGTCAATTTTTAACATATACACTGTTTTTATTTCTTCTTATTCTTGCCAGGGTTCTACACTTAGGTTATGTCTGAAGTGAAAAAGCCAAGTAAGAGACATACTTTTTAAGTCTTATGGGCTAAGCCAGAATTCCCACTTGGGTAAATATGACTGTAGAAATGAGACATACAGAACTGTGCTGTTATCAGAGTGTGTTTAGTCATGAGATGCCCCTGATATTTAAGTTAAAACTATAACCAGATTACAAAGATAAGATGCTTTCTCTCATCTTTATTTTAACCTGATCTAGCTAGACTAACTCATCCTATTTATCAATAGCTCAATTTTTACAGTGTAAGCCAAAACCTCATTTTAATGAGATCTTTGACTGTATTAGCTGATCACATATTTCACATATTGGGTGAGAAGCAATCAATATATCATATTGTTTCAGTATGGTGAGGGGTTATGAATCTTTTCCTAATGAGGTCAGTTATTGATTTTGCTGAAGATAAGATTGAGACCTATGAAGCACTTGGATATTGCTTCTGAATCTTTTGGTTTGTTTCATTTTGCATTTGGCTTTACGGACTGTCATCCAGTCCTGTCCAGCCCTGTAGTTGGTGAGGACAGGGAAAATGTCTCAAATGTCCTGTAAGATTAAATGTATCACTAGAGATGCATCTTTCTGTCCACTGATTATAGAGACAGAGTAGTCTCCTCGCAATAAATAGGTTACTTCTAGCAGAATTTGCCTATGAATTGGAATTTTACAATAGTTTTGCAGATCCAGTAGACACATCTGCACAGGTATTAAAAGTGACTTTTTTTTTACTGAGGTGACAGCTGGGGTCAAGGAAGGGCACCTTGCATCTAAAATTACACTAAATGTCTCTGCCTGGTAAAGGCATACATCTCCTTGTAGCCAAATACCTGAAAATCTCATTTCAAAGTACCACTTCGAGCTGGTGACAATCTGATCAGTAATCTGTGGGGAAGTGAATAATTCTCCTTTCAGTCTATTCTAGATCCAACATCCATTTTTGCCTCATATGGGAGCTTTGGCAGATAGCTTACATGAAGCCAGATCCACACATTTCCAAATCTAAAGCTAACTCAGCCCCCTCAGATGCCTTTCTACATGTCTGGTGCCATTTGAGATGATACCAGGGTAACTCTGCAGCTCCAGTAAGGATGTAAGTCTCCTGTCTGTCATATCTTGGCATCTGTTAACCCCAAGTAGCTATATCTGATACTTGTTGGCTTTTCAAATTATACTAAGTGCCCATCCAGAACCCCTAAGTTCTCAATGAGATGAATCCCCGAAAAAATAAATCCCATCTTCAGAACAAAATCAGTCTTCCTTCTGTAGCGAAGCCAGTCAGTTGACATGCATCTTCCACCTCAAATTAACAAGAGTGTAGAGGAGGCAGAAGTTGACCTCTTTGTGGTCCACCATCTCATGCCATTGTTGTCTGTTGCTCTCACCTACACAAAGTTTACCCTAACAAGACCAGTTTCAAGTATTCTTCTGCACTGCTGGTTTTTCACAGACACAAAAGAGTTTTATTTCTATTTTATTTTTCAAAAAGCAACACTTTGTTGAGTTGACTTGAGCAAAGTCTGAGACCTTGTGAGTGCTATTTCAAAGCTTTTATGCAGTTTTTTAATGCCTACTTATCAAGCAAGCCAGCCGATATAGTTACGCCCCTGCCAAACCAAGGGCCTTATGCAGAGTCTTTAGAGGTTGGTGGGAGGCCTTTTGCTTGACTACAGTTAGAGTTGCACTATGCCCTTGAAGGTTTTGGGGGTTTTCTTCACAGGTTACTATCGCAGCTTCAAAGCATGATTTGTTCCCTTGGGTTCTGCACTTTGCTGCACTTTCTTTCCCAGTGGAAAGTTCTTCATGTCCTCTTTTGGTGTGGGTGGCCCCCTCCTCCCTGCTGCTTTTGTACATGAAACTTCTAAAAACATCTTCTTTTGTGTCTGAAGTAGCTTTTTTCTTTGATTGTTTATTTCAAGACCAGAGAGAGTTTGAATATTTCAGTGTATTGGTACTTATTTTTGTGATCTTTTGCACTACGTTACTCTGACAAAACAAAAATTGGAAAAAAAAAGCACACTTTCTGGTGAACTCTTGTAATTTGTAAGCTCGTTGTTTGTTGTTTGTACTGTGCTGAGTCTACAAGCCGAGCTGAGGAAGGATTAAGGCAACAGTTTGTGTTGACAGTGTCACTCCATATCTAGTTCACCTCTGTTTTCTTCATGCCTCCTTTTTCTTCAGCATGTGGAGCTATCAAATTGCTGGTAGGAGTCAGAGGAGCTTGTTTCACAATTCAAATTAAGGTTATGATTTTTCTCCTTGCAGTCACAGAAACCAAAATGCCAGCTGGGTGTTCAACCAGAAGGGAGACTTCACTCCATCGTGGAAATGTAGTCACCTAGAGGTGGTGATCTCTAAGGGGAAAAGAGGACATTAACACTTGGAACTACCATTGTGATGGGGCAGTGAAGGAGGCAAAAGCTCTTGGAAAGCATACACTGTTTGAAGCCATGCATGGTAACCATCAGGTGGATATGAGGCTTTCAGGTATTTTTTAGAGGTTGGTTGGTTTTTGCCATGGAATGAATTGCTACTTAGTCTGCCAAAACTTAGTCTTAGTTGCCCTGATGATCTGTAAATTTTCAGAGAGGTGCTTCAAACATGAGAGAGGATTTCAAAGGTCTGGCTGATAGCAGATCCGAATCTCCCCAGTTAGATCACTGGAACTATCCTGGATAACCCAAAGGAGAATTGGGGATGGTTTCTCTCAAACAATAATAACATGTAATAAAAGGTCGGGTACAACAGGTGATCCAAAGAATGGTGTTTGCTTAGAGACTTTCCACTCCCCATCCCTCCCTCATTTAGGATGCTTGTGGCAGCTTTTTTCTAAACTACTGACTGTGGTTCACGTTGCAACACCACTTACTTTTTGATATGCTCGTCATAACTCTTCACAAATTTCAATCCCACAGCTCTGAATGGAGTCCATTTGGAATGAATTGTGCATGGGAAATTATTTACTCATTTTTGCATGCCCTTTACAGCTCCTTCTTCCATAGGCACACCCTCTTCTGATGTGTTTTGTCATTGCTGCCAATGCAGCACCCATGTTGTCAAGAAAGAAGAAGGATTCTTTCTTAGGTAGAGCTTAGATACAGCCAGTCACAGCCTCACTTCCCATTCACAGCACTGGAATTGAAGTTTCAGAAGCTTAGGAGAGAAAACAGGTACATTTTTTTCATTCAGACATCCAGTCATAAAAATCTCTACTCTGTGATTTTTGCAAATGAAATCTGTAACACAGACCATTATATCTAAATGATTGTGAGAACCTTGACATTGTCGTACCTGACCTGTTTTGAAACCCTCTTTGTGAAAAAAACAGAGCCAGCTTCAGACCTGGTGGTAATCCTGTTTAGGTGAATGTAGATACATCACAGATGAATTTAGCCTCATACTGCCCTTGCATTGATGATCTCCTGCAGACTGGGGCTGACGTACATGAATCCAAGTCAGGACCTGATGTCTGTCATCCCTGCATGTGAGTTGCATTCACTGAAATCGTGTGGTTGGCTAGCGGAACTATGGATAAAATTTGGGATAAGGCAATGAACTTCAGGTCTACAAAGCCCATGATATGGCTTAAGTCAGTTTCAGGAGTTTCTAAAAATATGTGTTTGGGGAAGGTTGGTCTGTGGGTAGTGTTTTGTCAACCAACTTGGGAACATGCCCACTAACACTGGAAGGATTTTATAGGATTTTAATGGATAAAAGCACCCTAAAAAGAAAAAAAAAAAGGCAAAATGGCAGCTGAGATTAAGAATTTGCAATAATAAAAAATTGGTTCTTTCTACAGATGAGCCCGTCATCATTCATTTTACTTTGTTCAACTCAAATTGTATTAAACCAATCTCTCAGAACTCTTCATTTTATTAGCAAAGCAAAAAAAGAAAAAAAAACTTTAATGGTTGTCCAAGGGTAATGCAAGAGTCTCTCAGTTACAGTAAAAAGCAAAATGGAGATTTAGATTATTTCCCTTTCACTATCTGGTTTTCTAAAGAGAATTCCACAGGATGTTGCCTCAGTCTAAGTCAGTTTTGTAGACAATGTAATATGTCTTAATACCCTGTTAAGGGATTTAAAAAATTTAGCCTTAGCTTCTTTTGTTTTCTATGGTTACTGTTGTACAGAAGAAAGACTTAAACTGTAAGTAATGTATATTTAATAAAAAAAGACCTTTTGTATGATTTTGTGTCGAAGACAAATGCCTCCTCTTGTGTTCTTATTTTATCTTCTATCTGAGTGAACATTAAAAAGTGCTGATTTTGGGAAAACCATTCTTCAGGTGTTTACATGTTAACTCTAAGCAAAGACACCTCACTGGATGATACCATTGATTTATTGATTTCAGCTATGGCTAAAAGTGAATGTCAGAGGAACTCTGGTCATCATCCACATCCCTGATATAAAGTGTTAATTCTGGTGTGCTGCCTAAAAGTCGGCTCTGCAGCTACACCTTGGTTCTGGGTAGAAAACCTGCCTACTCACAGCTCTGTAGCCACGCTCACAGACGTGTGCACACACGTTCTCCCTCCGCAGCCTGCCGTGCAGAAGCACCCAGTGTGTCCTGCTTCGTCCTCTCACACAGCAGCTGCACTTCTGGCTGTCTCGGGGATCACACTCACACCCCACTGCCCTCACACGTGTCCCTGGCATGATAAATGGGACATGGCTCAGTCTCGGGGATTCTGTCTTGGCTTCAGGTGTTTGGTCTGATTATTTTTTTCCCCTTGGAAGCTGAACACATCAATCTCTTAGTCTCCTTTGAAAATCACAGTGCTCGATACTGTCAACCAAGAACCAGTAAACACTGACTTCGAACCTAGAAAGTACAGATAGGAGGACTCTTTTCCAAGAGTTTCACATGCTTTAATCTGGAGCAATTTCCACCCTAAACTTCTAGTACTTACATATTCTGTGTTTCAGTCAGCCAAAGATTTTCATATTATCAGGGGAGACGTGGGTCCCATTATCTTAGGAATTTCTCTGTCAGTTTTGTTTTTCCCTTCCATTTCTGGACAGCCTGTTGCCCAGAAGGCAGGGCTAACAACGCAGGTTTGTAGCCCTGCCTGGAGATGTGCCACTGGCAGGACAGCTTTGCAGTACCTACTTTGGGCTTCTACAGGCAGTGGTGCACAGAGCCCTTCTCGTGGGGCTGATCCAGCCTAGCCCCGGCATCCCAGTTCACAACCAGCCATGCAGGAGTCGGGCACCAAAGCCATCCTACCCAACAGAACCCTCCTGCTGTCCCCTGGTCCCTGGTGGCTGCAGGAGTTGGGGTTAGGTATCACTTGACTTAGACAAAACTTCAATTAACAATTAATTCCACACCGAGTTGCTTTACTCAGGAAAAAAAAAAAAAAAATGCAAGACAGAACTATATAAATAATTCGGACTTTCTTCATAGCTAATATAGTGGGAGCAGTAACCTTAGAAAGGTTTCTAAGGACAGCAGAATCTCCTACAGTTTTATTTTTAATCCAGACCTTGGAAATTAAGTTTGTGTGGCTTATAGTCTGGAAATGTCAATGGTAATTGACTTTCATTTCTGTGACTGGAGAGAGAAAAACTATTTTCTTTTTCTTTAACACCTGAAGTGGGTCATTTAGTCTCCCCCATGATTTTGGGGTGGTTTGGGCTTTTCTGGTATTCTTTTCAATGCATTATGCTCTTTCTTCCTGAATAGGAATTTGATGAGTTAAAGACATTATTCAGAGGTTATATTAAATTACACTCGTGTCATGGAAATGCATCTATCTTTTTGGCAGACTGACAAAACTTCATTTATTGCACTTTATGACTAGTTAGCATTGACTGGAAGAGGGGACAAGATATCATCGTGGGTTGTGGTCAAATCTCCTTCATCCTCAGCACCTGTGCTCATTTTCTATCAGGCAGAATTAAGGAGAAGAAAAAAAAGCCTCTTTTGCAACTTCCACCTGAGTAGCAGGTGTTTTATGTATAAGCTTTATTCCTTCAACCGAAGGCCCATGGGCAAATGTATACAGGCAAATACCATTAAGTGAACACTGCTGTGAAAGAAAAGCAGGAGCCCTGCTGGAGTCAGCTGAGGCACTATTTTGCTTTTTCCCCACAGTGTAAGTACTAGGCAGCTGCAGTCAGTGCTTATTTTTCTATACCTGTTGGCCTCCAAGTAATCATAAAAAGCAGCCATACAAGGTTATATTTTTCTAGCAAACCCCCATGCCAGTGATACCTGTATTTACCTCTTCTTAGCTTGAGATCATTTCTCTTCCTTTCTCAAAGCCTAAATTAAACAGCCTTTGCCTCAGTTTAAGCCCATTACAGCTTGTCCTATTGTCAAAGCAATGGAAAGAGCAGCTCAATCCCTTCCTGCCATGCAGCAGCCCTTTTCCTCTGTTTGATTATCTTAACTATCTGTTTAGGCACTCTTCTCTAACAAATAATGTTTCCAGACCTCTGCAGTGATGGGGACCAAACCACCCTGCAAACCAGGGGCATCAATGGTATGATTTAAGAGTCTGCTACAAATGCTCATGCATCAGAAGGGACCTGCCTGGCACAGACATCAGCTCTATTTCCCATTACTGCTGGTGCCCAGGATGGAGAAGCACCTCACCCCCATATGGTTAGCAAAAATCTCCCTTTATTTGTTCACCCTATCCTCCTAAAAGGCTGCAAGCTGTTGTGAAGAAAGAAATCTACTTCCAGCTGGGAGGAGACCATTTAAAAAGTGACAGGAAAAAGATGATGTTGAGGTTCTGTTTCCCCCACCAACACTGCCAAGGGTTCTGTAAATATTGTAATAAGAAAGTTACTGCAGGAGGAAAGGAATTTTTTTTCCAGAGCAGATAGTTGTGCAGGATCCTTACAATGTGATCCAGAGGCTCCCCAACACCATCAGGTTAAAGAAACTGCAGACTAAAGGGAGAGTCCAAAGGGACTTCATGTATCTGTTAGGGCAGCTGGTAGTCCTGGGATCTGAAATCAAACATATCACTTTGAGACACTACTGTGAAAAAAAAAAAAAAAGACTCAGTCATTCCTCAAGACCAATATTGGTTTATATGTGCATATAAAAATATATATACTCACCCACCCACCAAATACATATACACACAGCAGACAAAATACATATACCTACAAGTATTTATATATGGGGTATTTCTATGTATATATTTAGATGTGTAAGCCCTCTCTAGCATACATTTCCACGTCTCAGTTCTTGAAAAAAACCCTTCATCCCACTATTTCCATGGAATAAATTCCTTCCTTTACAGCAGGAGGACGTGAGCTTGCTAAGGCAAAAGAAGTTATGCGCTGTTCTTGCCTCTTATCCCATGTGGTATTTAACATCCTAAATCCCACTTGTTGACTGGCACAAAATACCCACAAGGCTCATGCATTTGGGACCACAGCTCAAATGATGAGCTGCTGGCTGCATGTACAAAGAGGTGGAGGGAAATACGGGCTCTGCTTTGAATCTCAGTGACACACAGGGTTAGTGTGCTGTGTGCCTGAAGAAATTTGATCTCTTTCCTATGATTGGGATGCTGAGGACAATTAGTGAATGTATTTTGATCCACTAAAAGCTACAGGAGAATAATAAGCCACAAATTGGCCAATATATAATAATCATGGTGTTTTTAGAAAGGTCTCTTTTATACAGTTCTAATGGCATTTTCACTATGCAACAAAAATGTATCGTTGGCAGACATGATGGAGGACTTGATGTGAAATACCAGAATAGTAGGTAAAGAAGAAGCAGTGTAACCAAAAATGTTTATAATAGCATCATATGCCAGTATTTAGGCAACCAGATTTCACCCTTAACTTCCTTGTCAATACACTGATGCTGACAGGCTGCTTTGCAAGCTGAGTGCCCCACACCCAATGTGAAGCTGCAACAAGTGTGTCCATGTGTGATGGGCACACAGACACACACAAAGAGGATGCAGACACCTTAGCACCCTTTAAAAACATAATCAGTATGCTGAGCTTTGCAGCACAAGTTCCCATTTTAATAATATCTGTATTTTTTCACATACGGGCACAAAATCCAGTGAAGTCATGAGTCTGCCAGATAACCTTCTGATTCCATGGACCTCATGAAATCTGGATGAAGTTTCCTTTTGTATTTTCAGGGAAAGAGGTTGCAAAGGAAGGAAAATAGGCTTGCTGCTAAGCATCTGCACCTTATAGGCAAGAAAACAAATTTCAAAGGGGTTCTGCCAGAAGGCAGATTTCTCAGAGATATGATGATAAGGGAGCTATTCAGGTTTAAAGAGGCATTGAACTAAAAATAATCAGCATAGTTAAAAAAATATTGAACAGCTGCTTTTCGTAGCTAATGTTCACCATATACAAGCTGCAGCTTTTGACATTCAAGTGAAATGGTAAAGCTGACTGCTTTTCACAAATCTTACATCTGGAATGTCACTGATATTTCAACTCAAAACTGTCCCCTGCCTTCCCACTCCACCCCACCGCTGCTCTGGAGCCTTTAAACAGCTCATCAGTACCTGAATCAAAGTCACTCATTCCCTGGAAGATCAGCAGGAATTTCTTGAGTTACATCAATAGGTCAAAACTATCTTCTGAGTGAGTCAGAAGGGACCTTACTCTCCCCATTTCTATTGTGCCAGCAGCTTTCCTATAATTACCCAGAATTGTCAAACAGTCCACGTCCTCTCTTTCAGTTTCCTTACCTTTTTGCAGCTTACCTCCATTAAAAGTACTTAAAAACTGCTTTTCTAGAGGCCCTATATTTGCAATTTTATTTTTACATGGCTGATGTTCAGGTTTGTGTGTGCATTTTGGTGTTTATTTCTTTATCTCTAAACAACCACTATTGCTAAATATGTGTCTTAATGTCTCAATATATGTCTCTACCCAGCCAAAAGTTCTTTTTGCTATTTTGCACTACAGGTGCTATTCAGAACAAACAAGTTACAACATAATAAATTCCTTCAGAGTTCATTGGAATTCTGCTAGCAAAGAATTAATAACTTACCCTTCCCCTCATTAGCACCCTTATGGTACTAATGCAACGTCTGGGCCAAATTCACTAGTAATTATTAAGGACTAGATCACCTTGAGAGCTCTGCATTTATATGATTTTAAACCCAGTGAAATTTAACACTACTCAGAAATTAATCAAGCTCGAAATTTACGCTGATTAAAGCTGAGTTACGCTTTGTAGCCCTTTGACAAAGTTCTGACTGAAATAAAATAAATAATAAATCATTTTCTATCTCTTGCATTTCCTTATCCCTAGGGAAGAGGGAGAAGTCTGGTTTGGCTTTTTTCATTGTTGTTTTTAGTTCCTCCTAAGTCCCCAAAGCATTAATTAGCTGCTTATATTTTTCTCTACCAAGTAATAGATAGTGATGCATTTTGTTAACCCAACCAGGACATTTCTCCCAGAACTAAATTCCTTTGTTATTAATACACACCTTCCGGATTTCAGTTACTGAATTACCTTCTAAACCATTACCAAAACATCTCAGCAGGAATTTCCCCAGCTAATTTTTTATCTTACACACAGATTTGTTTTTTGAAAGATTATCACTTTTGCAGTTTTGTGTAGTCCTCTGCTTTTGCTGAATGGCAGCCAGCTTTGCTCTGAGTGCTGAGAATTGTCAAGCATCCTAACATGCATGCATTCTCACTCTCATCCTCCAGGGGTGTCAAATTCTCTCTGTTTTCTTATTTTTGCAGTTATTCATTTTTCTTCTTCATCCATTTAATCTGTGCTCAAGGGTCAATTAGACCTAAATGAGATATTCCCTTCCTTTCTGACCCACACTCTTCTCTCTCTATTTCCCTTTTTCACCTCTCTGCAAGCAGAAGGCTCTAAATCTCATAAAATATTTTAGGACTAATTGTGGGAGGTTAATGAATGATTTGATCTCTCTTCAGGATTTAAATTATATGAATGTAGGAAGAATTCATGGTGTAGTAAAAGCCTTTGAAATCTGTTCCACAAAAGCTGACTCACTGTGCAACTGGCCAAAATGTTTAGTACCTGCTCCAATAAAAACTGAAAACAGTAGGAATATTCCATCTTTCAAGGAAAAGAAAACAAACGTGTGCATTTGTACACTAAGTGTCTCTGTGTGATTTTGATTCATGGAAAATTCTCACTGATATAATTGCATTTGAACCAAAGCTCTAAGCCATTATAAAATGGAAATTCAGATTTGGGTCACCAAAATTGGCTGCAAGGTTTTATGGATTAGTGTTTCTGAAGCCACTTGAAAGGGAAAGGTTTATAGAAAACAAATGTAAATCTGGGTAATAATAAGAATTCTGGATACAGTTTTAATGGAAAAGCAGTGATTTATTTGCATATATAGAATTTGCAGAAATGTGAAGATTTTGTCAACATTTCCATGGGTGGTTATTCAAAATCTTCTACATGATATGAAATATGCCATATTAATAAGGCTAGAAAGGGGTGCTCAGATGTATATTATGCGTCAATGGAGAAAAGGTGAAATTGTTTGCAGCTATGTGAAAGGAAAACAAACCCCTTCTCAAAAACACTGTGCATTTTCTTCACAATAAGTTGTCAAAAATATTATTCAGCTGCTCATTTGGGATAAAAAGCCCGTTGCAAGGCCAGCCTTTTCAGGGGACAAAGCTGCATAATTTTGCCCATTACTCTGGCAAAGTGCTAGCAGAATTTCTCTCTCACATTAAAGCAAAGCTGTTTGCCTCCATCTACAGCTCTGAGGTCCCTTGTGGTAAAGTTGCTAGGAAAATGGTAAGTCATATCTATGAAAAATTGCATAAATTCCACACACCCCTCTACACCTGACATTTTTCTCCTTTTCTGCTATTTGTTCAGTCACAATAAATGCCTAGCCTTTGTTGTGTAATGGAGTAGCTGGCTATGGGACATTTAACTTACTAGACCTCTGCAGTGCAGAAATAGAATGAAAAAATCCAAGCTAACTTAAAAGCCTTTCAGCACTACTGCATTTGTGGCAGAGCTTTGGACAAAGTGTGGGGACCAGGTCATCAAAGGCATTAGATTTTTACTACCCTTCCCTTAAAGCAGACAAAACTTCCTGCAGCAGGCACTTCCCCGGCAGTCACCACGGTGTCACCCCACGTGTCTTGCTGCAGCATAGCTGTGATCCCATCAAAGCACAGGGAGAAGGTATAGCTGCTTCAGCATTGATTGCCACCACCATCGATAGTCCTAATTTAATGCTCCTTTGCTGTTGCCACTCTCTAAAGATCATCTTCTGCTCCTGCTGCCTGTCCTGTGCAGAGCTCTCCTGCAGAAGCTGGCGGGGATGCCTTGACCAGAAGGGGAGGAAACACCACTGTGAGGGAGGGGGAGCTTCAGGAGAGGTCCCATTATCCAGGTGAATCTTCCTCTAGGATTTCTGAACCCCAAAGACAAGCACTGCCAGTCTTCCAGAGCCATCAGGGGATCTCTGTATTGGGAGGGAAATACAATGAGTCAAATATTTCCAAGGTGTTCTGGGGAGAAAAGAAAAAAAAAAAAAAAAGCCTGCCTTTCTTTCTGTGTTAAGAAATTACAGGTCATCGTTTTACTATGGTTTTACTTTAAGACAGTCATGTCTCAGCTGTTATTCTCGATCAACTGGAGGCAGAAATAAATTCCCTTTCCCTGGAGTGCGCAGATTGCACATTCCCAAGCGCCATCTACTGGTGTTCCACCTGGGAGCCGCTTCCAGGCACGCACGGAGCCTTTCTTCTGGCGTTTGGCAGGCGCCGATTCAACAAATTTGTGTTCCTACGAGTTTCAAGAAAGCACAGAGATAGGCAAGATAGGAAAAGAGAGCTGCTGCTCTGGGTCTGGGGAAAGACAGCTGCCAGAACCAGCTCCGGGTTCGGCCGGGATTTCATCAGATGAGAGCAGATAATTCAAACAGAACATCCAAAGCCAAGCAAAATTGGACCTCATTTGTCCTTCTTGTGAAACTTCTTCGATTTCTTCACCCATGTAAGGAAAAGTCTTGAAAGAACATATTCAGCAAACCCAGATCTCCTAGAACATATGACTAAATCCGCAGAGCTTTCAAGACAATTTTCTACAAAATTTCTAAATATTGCATTTTTCTCAAGACAGACAGTGGAGCAAAACACCTTTTTTAGTTGACTCTGTAACTCTCTACTGTTTTCATTAGCAAAACTAATTTAAAATACATATTTTATTCAGTTTTACTAAGCACTGTTTTTTCGATTTTTTTTCCTAATTATCTTCCCTCCCTTTTTATAGTTAGTTTTAGGAAATAATATTTTATGCTTTTCAGTCGAAACTGTGTCGAATTTCAAGCAAATTTGCTAAAATATTTGATACGTAAGCAGAGGATAACTACTTACTGGGAAAAGTGAGAACTGAAAGACATCTTCAAGGCAATTTTGAATATTCTCAGTTCTGAAGAAGTTCTTTGAAGATATCATCCAGGTTCTCTCACCTGGAGGCTTTCATACCCTTTCACACCAGAGCATCTACTGAAGTATTCAGAGTCTCAGTGGCAGGTGCCTTAGAAGTCATTATGGCAACGAATTCCGGATTCCTGAGGACTGACTGTTCTTACCTGATAGGACTGACCCATAGGGAACGTGTTTGTGGTGTTGACCACCGCTGCCAGTTCACAATGGCCCTTAGTTAGCGGGCAATATTCAGGATGTTTCGTACACCCGCTGCTCCCACATATGAATCAGGAGTCTGGTTTCTTCAGAGGACAAAAATATCACACATTTCCATCTCCCTTCAGTTATAACAGACTTGGAAGTAGTTTAAAATATAAAGGCATAACCCCCTGTGCAGTAGTCAAAATATCCACAGGCATTGTCTGCAAAATTTGGTTCGAACATTCCTTTGCATATTCTCACCCAACAAGACAGACCCTTACCAAAAAGACAGGGTGGTTTTCAAATCATGTTAAAGAAATTAGGACTTGAAATAAACATATCACGACATTCTTTGTTACAAACTCCCCAGTTTTGGTGAGCATTCCATGCAGAAACCTTCCCCTACTCAAGAAGTCAAATATCTGCAAAACCGTCTGTACAAATCTCAAAAGAGGATTTTGCACTTGTAATGGTCCTGATCTGTAACAAATTGATGTAATTTCCCATGAAGGAAAAGAATAAACTCCAAATCAGGAAAAAGTGCCTCAAATAGCAGACTCAGGAACTAATATCCCCACCAAGGAAACAGACCAAAGTGCAAGTCACCACCAAAGGTTAGGCAGCAGACCTCCACAGCACCCGGGCCAAATCCAAGTTCCCATGTGCTTTGTTACTTGTGAGAAATTCCAGCTACTACTTAAAAAAAAAAAAAAAAAAAAAA
>WEKY01011938.1:0-68553 GCA_013390045.1 Picathartes gymnocephalus
TGACAAGGTAATTGACACATGCTTATTTTTGTCTTAGGAAGACACTATAGATGAAAATAATAACCATTTTAAGTGCAATAACGCTGAGCACAGGAGTGACACCCACAGAGATAAGTGGCTGCAGCAATCTCCCCCAATTACAGGCCAGCTGTTCTGTTCAGCACAGCTCCACAGAAGATTAAAACCATAGGCTGGAAGGTAGAAGCAAGAAACCAGACTTTAAATGTCAGAGGTGCATCACTGACCAGTCACACCAGCCCGAGTTTGGAAGCAGTACTTGGCAAACCTGAGTCTCCTACAGGCCAGGTGGTTTGGGGATTTAATGCTTTGTTTCAAAGGGATATGTATGAGCCCTTTGGGGTGGTGCTCACAGGTTGCTTTCGCTTAGAAATGTAAGTAAATCACAAAAAATATGAGAGAAGTTCAAACCGAACACAGCCATAGAACAATTCCTAGGCAGAAAAGCTTTTTCCTTAACACTATGTAATTTGCTGAGCAAGATCCCAGCATCCACAGGAGCTGGCATTGCTTTTTAGCATTCCCATCAGCTCAGTGGTACTTACAGAGCCACTTGTTAATCTGAAGGACACTGGGTAGCTCCAGTCATGATATTGTTCCATTTATGGCATCTTGCAGCCGGTTACGGCCACTGAACGGTTCAAACCTGTAAACCACAAGCACAGACCATCCAGTCAGTCAGAGAATTCACATCTCCTCAGTGACTAGAGAAAGGGACATCCTCCCAGACCTGAAAATTAGTGATTTTTCATGCTGACTAACGGGGGCAGCACATAAAAAATTCCCTTGGCTGAGTTAAAGCTGGGAGCTCTGTTTGAACACCTCCCTCCAGCTCCTCACATGTGCCTCCCCTGCAGCCCAGCAGGGACATGGGCTGGGAAGGAGGGCAGGAATACCTTTGAAAGGAAACCCATTGGTAAAATGAGGAACGGGATAATCGCAGGCCTCATTCTCACTGTAATTGAATCCCACACTCACAGCCTCTCCTGGGAACAGCAGTGAAAACGACTTAAGAAAAATCAAGTGGCACATGATGCCTGTCTATTAATTTCAGTTTAAACAGCTGTGTTACATTTTAGCAATAGCTCCAGCTTCTAAAATAGTAATATCATTCATTAGCACTTGTCTGGTAGGTGTCTGTACACTTCAAGAATCTCTTTTAACTTCAGTTCTTGCTGAAAGGAAGGTGTTTTAGTTGGATGGAATTTTAGCTAGACTTCATATAATCACCATATTTATAACATGTACTATTTTTCTACAGAAAATAAATCCTTTTTTTAAAAAAGATGATAATAGGAAAAAAAAAAAAAAATCTATCTTCACTGCCATCTTCTAAAAGCCACTCAAGTCCCTGTGGAAAAAAGTTTGTGTAGGATTATGGATCTCTAAAGGCAAGTGAATTCCCAGCCATAGGGCACGTTCCTACCATCAGCTATTGATGCTGACCAGCTCACAGTGTTTGTCACAACTACTGTGCACTTTCAGGAATTTCTCAGGCTAGGGAATTTCAGCAGAACATGTGTCTGCAAAATGCAAAATTCTCAGCTACTTGAGAGTTTCAAAATCAACTGTGACAACGTAAACCAGACAAGCAAGTTTTAACCACGATTTTTTTTTTCCTTACCATGTGGATGGACATAAGTATTCAAAGCCACAGCAAATGCACCAGGTTTGATTTCAGAGGTTTTCACAGGGATGAACAAGTCCTCAAAATGTTGGAGCAGAGAGTGCCATGGACACAACACCCCACAAACTGCAGACATTCACGTCAAGGTTCACAGTTCCCTACTGGTGAAACAGCAAAGGCAAAGCCCAGTAAATAAATAAACTGAAAGCAAAGTGCTCTTCCAAATCCCTTTTCAAGACAATTTTGCCTAGCTGCAGCTCTCTCTCCACGCCAGACTTCCACCACAGATCAGTGCTTTGTCATTTTGTCGCCATTTGATGCACTGTCATTTTAAATTATATGATAGTCACAAGGAAAGTACCTGATGTGTCCAAATGATGAACCACCACTTGCTGCCAGAAACAATAAAGTGGCAACACTTATTTTCTGCTGGGTAAACCTCTTCATTTCTGTATTACAGAAGACTTCTTTCATAACTGAAAAATGGCACGTTAGCAGTCCCAGAACATTTGCAATCTTGAAATCCTCCCCTTTCTGTGCTCTGCTGTGCCCAGCCAGGTCTAAAAATCTGATGTGAGTAGAACTGCTGGAAGGTTTTATGTCTATAATTTTTCCAGCACTGCTTCCAAGTCACTCATGGCTATTTAGCACACACCTCAGAGAACTGCAGGGCACCGTTTGCAAACATGGTACAGACTATACAGACTGTGCAAATAAACAGGTGTTTGTCTCATCATCCCACTATTTGAGAGATGTCTGGAACAACAGCAGCCCATCATCTGTGGGAAAAAATAACACCACACTGCAAGCAGGCTTGGTCCCAGGGACTCTCTAAAGTGAGGAATGAGGAACATGTGTTCCAAGTGTAGGCAAAAGGCATGATTTTATCCCAGAGCATACGATCTTAAAAGCATACTGTTGGGTCAGACTGAAGCAAACACACACAAAAAAAAAAAAATCACTCAAATATTCAAGTGCTTATTAGCATAAATGCAAACTGGAGTGAAACACTTCAAAAGATGGTAGTGCCAGGGGATTGTATAGGCATTACTACAAGATTTTGTTTCACCCAAGCTTTTCTCTTATCGTTATTATTATCTGAACGTGCAACATGTCCTTGAGTTATTTCTCTTTTTTTAAAAAAAATTGTGCTAAAATGCTTTTTCTTAGCATGCACTTATAAATGACTCTACACGAGCCAACCTGAGCTTTGTTACATGTGTTGCAGGAGGTTATTTATGCCGAATTCCTCTGCAGAGTGTGTGGCTGCACGTGAATGTGGTGGAAGCAGCCACTGAGAAGGCAGGATGCCCTGATCCTCTGCCAGGACCCATACTGAGCACAGGATGCCTGGAAAACAGAAACTGCCTCTGTGACTCGTCACTCTTGGGCCACGTTGGCTCCTGGCCCCTGTTACAGGTCAGAGATGTGTCTCCCTTGGGGACCATGACCTCCCTTCTGTCCTAGAGGACGTAAGTTCAGATTTTGGGGTGGGTGATTTTGTGAATGGCCCTTCCAGTTAGAACTGTTGAGCACAAGGAATGGTTATCTTTCCTTTTGCTCTTCAACTAAGTGTATGTGAAGTAGTTCAGCTACAAGAAGATCACTTTGGACAAAATTCTGAAATTTTAAACTACTACTACTACCAAAAAAAAAAGCAAACCACTTTGCAAAATTGTGGGCATTTGTCTATCATAGCATATAGTTTGGTTCCAAGAAAAAGATCCAAGGAAATCTGCTCTGAAAGAATTTGCACCATTTATAATCTCTCAAGTGGTTGCTTCTAAAAGCTGCCTTTTTTTTTCCCCCCCTTCTTCTCCTTTACAAAGGGGCACATCCTGCTAATTTTGGAAAGGTGAATGTAGCATTTCACCACTCACCAGATGAACAAGGTGACAGACAACACCTGTAGACCCAGACTTTCCCATGGATCTTCCCCTGTAGACGGTGTTCTGCCACTTCACCAACTGGGGGATTTTCTTCTTTCAAAGGCCTTCAGCATCTAAGCTGGAAAAAGAGATGAAAACAGTTTAAAAGTTAAGGCAGCATAAAGAAGGTGGATGAAATGGGTTGTGCCATGTTCTGTGCCATCATGCACATGTTCTGCTGCTTACAAACAATGTTGGTCCTATCTGCCAGGTTACAGTGCGTCCCTAGAGAAAATAAAACTAAGGCAGGACCCTGACTGAATTCAGATTTCCAGACATCATTTATTATCATCTCTAATTTCCCACACTGCCAAGCAGAGAGGTTTTGGGTTTTTTGGGTTTTTTTTGACATCTGGTATTTCTTTAACTCAACTTCCAGAAGTAATTCCTTTTAGAGGTATTAAATCAGGACACTTAGTTTTTACCCAGCATCACTGTCACATGGCTTTCACCAGAGTAAACAAGAAGCCTTCTGCAGTTTTGTGGAGTCTTTCAGCATTAGCCATTAAGTGACATACATTAAAGAAAGATGGTTTAAGGTGTACAGCACTGATGAAACAGGCAATATTTTTTCTTGTTTCCAGTTCATTCAGCTGAAGAATCATAAAAAAAAAAACAAACCTTAAAAAGCACCAAACAACATAACTTACTGGATTTCAGTCAGGAAACATAAAATCATTTCTTCCTCCAAACCCAGCTTAACTACTTTCAGTTTAACTACTTTCTACATTAACTGGAAATTTAAAGATGCTTTAGGAACAACAACAAGAAGAAATAAATCGAGTAACAAGTTTTGGCTCGCATTCCCTTTAAAGTGCAGGGGATTTTCATGCCTAGTCAGGAAAGAAGAAAGTACTGACTGCTTCATGACTTCTCTAGAGCATCTTCAAACAGTAATTTTCCAATAGATAATGATTTTTTGTATTATTTATTAAATCAAATCTTAATCCAACTAAAAGCCTGTTTCCTTGATATGCCTACTGCTCCTTTACTAAGGAAACATGCAATAAGGTAATCCAAATAAAGCCTGCCAGAACACCACATGAAACAGTAAAACCTCCAAAGAAATAATCCTCAACCCCCACCAACCCTTTAAAACCTGATTCTGCACTGCATCAGTCACTGGACATTTCTGAACGAGGTCACAAGGCACCAAGTCATGATGGAACCAACCACCCTCAGCACAGCCTCCAAAACACTTCCCACAGTTCATACACAACCTAAAAGAATAATTCAGGTATCTTTGAGGCTTATCCTTGAAGAACAGAGAGTGTCACCATGTTGGGAAGCCTGCACACTGCGAGCATCCTCAGAAGAGCTGGGGGAGGGGTTATTGATACAGACCCACGCGTTTTGTTTGGGGAATCAGGGGAGGTGAGAAGTGGCTGCACAAGTGCTCGGGCGGAGTGTTCCAGTGAAACCTCAGCTTGTCCCCAGGAAAAACTGCTGACGTTAACACCTTTATTCATTTGACCATAGTCCAAGCAGAGTCTAAGGGCACACACACAAAACTGAAGGTGCAAATACAATTCTGAATAATCTTTTTGGTAATGGCTTACTGATCAGAGAACTAAGTTCCTTCTAGGAAGGAAACCAAGAAAGCCATAGTATGAGGGGGTTTTTTTAATGAAATTTTAACAGTTATCAACAATTTACTTCTCCCTCAAACAGAATATATAAAAAGGCTTTCCCTCTAAAAGGTTTCCATATATGTAAATAGTGACCTAAATGGAAGCATATTCATGACTTTCTAAAGTTTGAATGAATTACAAAGCTTCGTCTTTACATTTTTCACTTTGAAGCTATAAAAAGATATTTTGTAGTTTTTCACACTATCTCTATGCCTGAATATGTCTGCACAGAAGATCTCTCTGCACAGAAGCCAAATTTGAAAGATCTGAAATGAATTTCAGTTTTCCAATGCTGAGATTCTTCTGCATTCGCACACAAGTAGTGTGACACTTCAAATGCCACCAGAACTGACTGGAACTGAGCAGGAAGAAACAAGAAATTCAGATGCAGTAATTCTGGGGGTTTTTGTTTTTTGGTTTTGTTTTTTTTTTTTTAACTTAGACATCATACCAAGCTTAGTACACATTTCAGATAATAAAAAACCACTTCTAGCCCAGAACCCCAAGCTTATGTGTTCTTTTTCACTTTTTAAAAGGTAAAGAATCCCCAGTCAAATCTATCAAAAAGTAATACAAATAAAGTATTTAACCCTCTACTGCATGTAGTTTCATTTTCAATATCCTCCAGTACTGTTTCCAGAAGTTAGGTATGATAAGATAAAGAAACATGAAACTTGGCTTTTGTCTCTTTGGACTGCTCTGCTCATTTAATCCCTTTTGAAAGATTATAGATTTTGGCATGGTATGTCATTAGAATTTGTCCATAAATCAGAATATGTCATGCTCTTCCCTGAAAAATTAGAGGCCCTTTCACCATCCCTCCTTTTAGCTAACAATCAACTATTCACATAACAGCAATCAAATGCCATCTCAGTTATCATCTTGATAAATTAAACAACTTTACTTACATCAGTAAAAAGAGCTTTCTGTGGCTTTCAAAATGTCCATGTGGTTTTTTCCTGTTCTTGGATTTTTTATTTCCAAAATGGGGATATCAAAGCAAGTCCGAGCATTTCAGTAGCAGAGTATTAAGACACACATTGATTTTCAATTTTGCCATCACTGTTAGACAGCAGAGAGGATGAATACTGCAACAGATCTGGAAGGAAAATTCTCAGGCTGATAAATATTAAGCAGCACAAAATCTTGTACAGTATTACAAATTCAAGGTCCACTTGAATTTACTGTATTTTAGTGTCCTTTACCTGTCTTTCTCACTTTCCACCTTTGCCTTAGTTTATGTATCTGTATATGAACCACTTGGTCTCGTTTGCCAGAGACTTCATGTGAGTTACTATTGAGAGGAAATAATAAAAACCAAAAATGATGAGTATAGTAAAATATAAGTTTGAAATTCTAATTCAAGTCATGCTTGCCAGATAGCCCATTAGCATTTTCTAAGCTGACAGGGTACTGCTGCTTTTACAAAGCACTAGGATTGATTTAAAACTCTGCTGACTGAGCTGGTATTCACTCACTCACTCAAAGCCACTCTAGAGAGATAACTGGCATGTTAGATTTAGTATCCTCAGATAAAAACAGAGAGCAAATGATTTTATTGTTGGCATCACCATCACACCACTGACATTTTTCATTACAACATTACAAACTTAGCTGAGGAGAAGAATTGGCTGAGGAGAAGAATAATTGAATTCTTTCTTATGACTGAGTACCCTTGCCTTTAAAGCGTTAATATATCTCTGTTTAAAAAAAAAAAAATAAAATTACTGGGGAAAGGTCCTCAGGTTTTGTACTTAAAAGGTCTTTGGAACCAGAATGCTGTGGATTAAAAGGCTTGGGTTGGACAGTCACTGCTGGAGGGTCAGCACGGCAGCGTAAAATGTCCTTCCACCCCCTTTTTACGGTGGAGGGCAAGTCCTCTCTTGCTGTAAGTTATCTCTAGGTGTTTACCAGCCATTAACCTAAAAGTGGCTGTAATTTCTCAACCTGTAATTAGCGATGGTGACTAAACCTGATCAGGCATCATCCTGTCAGCTGTCTGGGATTATGGATGCAAGGCACCTCTCCCTCTCTCCAGTCACGACAATTCATTAGTTCTGCTGTTTGAGAGCAGCTGTACCATTTGCGAGGTAATTTAATCAGATTCCCTCAAAATTATTGCTGAAACGTGGGAAGGTGAGTGATTTGATGAGGCTGTGTATTTACTGTCAGATAACTCAGGTTGGACCTGTGGTCAGAAGTGATGGGAGATTGTTTCATGAGAAATATCACCCTTTTTAAGGCAGAAGTTTAATGAATTCCATGAGGCAAAGGACAAAATGCTTTAACATGTCAGTCATGTCTCACAGTGTTATCTACAAAACACCCCTAAAATTGTACATATGAAATTCACTAAAATTTTACCTGTCACAGCTTATTGAAGCAGTTTTCTAAAAAGCCTCTGATTCAGTCAAAGCTGATCAAAGTATGAGAACATATAAAATTCTCTGCTTGATTAGCAAATAGGGTGGGACAAGTAAAATTCCACAGACTTAATGGCCAAGCTAAAACTGATGAATTTAGAATTTAGGGATTTAACTTGTGCTCTAAGAAATAACATCAACGTGTGTCTTCTGAACAGAGCTGGAACAAACCTCCAGCACTTGGAAAGCTCGGTGTAACTTGTGTCTCTTCTCTAGCCCCAGTGATAACACCTACCCCTGTACATGGCAAAGCTTGAGAAGACCCAGCAGCAGGGTTCAAACCACAACACTGCCTTATTAATACTTGTTTTCTTATTTCCCATTAATACTAAACCAGTAGACCAGTGACACCAAGCTGGACCCAAAGTCAATCTGTAACTTCAATAGCACATCTCACTTTTGCTTCACTGGAATAATGTTTGCCATATTTATTTTGTATATACATTGATAGAACCACGGCCCCCACAACTGACTGGGACTGAGGATGCTCAGCTGCTTATGATGCCAAGTTTTCCTATGGATTTGACTTAGCCTTTCACCCAGCTTTAGCATTCAAATATATCCACGGATTGAGTACACTGATATGTTTCCAGCAATGCAACGTCATAAGCACTGACAACCTCTTCATGGTCTTAAATCCAATATCCTGTGGCCTCACTGACTTCTGGATTTTAATTTGCTATCCCAGTGCACAGTAATTTCTGGTTATCTCTGTCACAGTCTTAAGCACATCTCAAGATGAAATTTTGGCAGGTTGTCATCTTTGTTAAGAACAGGTGCTCTGACATTTTGCAGCTGTTTTTTTTTTTTTTTTCCTATCTGTTCTTTGAAACTGGGGTCTGTGTGTGTGTGAATGTATCGTCTCTGACCATCTGAATATGTAGATCTTTTAATCCCCATTTTTATACATACATGCACAGACATTAATTTTAATCAGGGAAAGCTAAGATGAAATACCAATAAAAGAGGAGTTGTTAGGCATGACATTTCATTTATGGATATAGCTGAGAAGATTAATGTCTGAGCCAGCAGCCTGTCCATTACTACCTTCCACTACCGGGGAACAACGTCGTGTGTAACAACTCACTGCTCACGAGAAATTCTCACTGCCAGATCCTTCTCTTGCCCTCAGTTTGCCTGTGCAATACTATTAATTAAACCATGAAACCCAGATAATATTCAGTGAGGAATTCTCCACAGTCCCTTTTCAGGGCACATGAGTACGTGTACATTTGTGTATTTTCTCTTGACTAATATTTTAAATTTCTTTAATGTGTGACTTACCTGAAGGAAGGTCAGCTCCTCAGGACTCTGCTCAAGGAAAGAAAAATTCAAAGCAAAGGAATGCACCTGTAAGCTGAATTCAGCTGAAAGACTGAACTAATTCCCTTTGAGCACTTTATGTGGCAAGGGGTGGTTTTAACATCTGGTCACATTTTATAATGGAATTTTCCCTTCATAATACAGACAGCTACTTTTGGGTGGATACACTGAGAAAAATGCTAAACTCGTACTTACCACTAGTTCACCTGGCCCAGTAACAAGAACAGAATGGAGAAGCAAATGCTAAGAGTGGAAAAAAAAAAAAGTGAATTTTATGGAAAATACTGAATGGATAGCTTAGATAAAATAATGCTTTTACAAATAATTATCCACCATCTAGAAGGAGTATGGAATAACGTAGCAAAGGCCTTGACTGGGATCAGCTATGGCCGAAACTCCTTCCTTCAAAGCAGCTCTCCTCTTTTGAAACCATTCTGTAAATTCCATTAAAGATGGTTGTAGCCGGAGAGCCCAGCAGTTCTGATTAAAAACCAGCATGGTAATGAGGAAATGTGTTAGCAGGAGCTTCATTTGTTCTGATTACCAGGACATTGGCCTTATACAGGCATTAACACGTATACAGCTAGGAAAAAACCAAACCAAACCAAACCAGTAGACTGGGTATAGAACAAATCTATTACTCTCCACATTCCTCCCCTCCCTCCCTCCCCTCCCCAGTTCAGGCACGTAAAAATAAATATATTAAATATATTTAAGTAGTGGGAGAAGAGAAAGAGAAGAATTGGAGGAATCATACAGAATCATAGAATCCTGTGGATTGGAAGGGACCTTAAAGCTCATCCAATTCCAGTCTCCTGCCATGGGCAGGGACACCTTCCACTAGACCAGGTTCCTCAAATTTCTATTCAATGTGGCCTTGAACATTTAAAAGAATCCACAACTTCTCTGAGCAACCTGTGCCAGTGCCCTACCACCAATAAAGAATTTCTTCCTAATATCTAATCAGAATCTGCCTTTTCTCATTTTAAAGCCATTACTCCTTGTAGGAGAACGGAGAATATTTGTCCAAGTATAAGCAGATTTGTTTCCAGACTTCATTTCCAGAATGATTATTCTACAACTGAGTTAGGAACTGATCCTTAGTGTCTTGGGTCCCTTTTATTCTCAAACATCTATACTCACACTGTTAAATTAATTTCTTGCTTCTAATATGAAATGAGAAAATACACTCTTCAGGGGACAAAAATAATTATCCATTTTATTTTAATGCCTATTTAAACAGGGTGATATCTTTGAATTTTACCTCAGGTGAGCATTTTAACCGATTTACCAAAAGGAAAAAAAAAAATAAAGCATTGCCTAAGTTACCTAGCACACAGGGATATCCATAAGAAAAGTATTTATTTGCACAACAGGTTAGAGGGAAAACAAAGGCTAAGCAGATTATGACGTGACACCTGCGTGTGTGAGAAGGGAAATATTAAAAGAAGATTGCATTCTTCCCCATGAATGCAAATAGACTCGTAACAATAGTTTTGATGCTGTCTTGTGTTTAAAACAAAATCTTGCTGTAAGTTCAGCACTCAAGGGTATTTTTTAACATGTGTCAGAGAAGGAATGCCTTGCATGTCCTAGGTGCTCCCCAGAACAGTAACTGCGTACCAGCACAGGAAATCTTATCCCAGCAGTCTGAGCTTCTCCACAATCTCACATGTGCATCATGTATACAGTAAGACTGGCAGGAAAAACCCAACCCTTCTTAACTCAAATCCATGATTTGCATTGTTTATGAAACCTCTGAAATTCAGAGGTGTTAGGTGTTTTCAGCCACTGTCCAGGACTGCATCCCTTATCTGTGGATACTCTTCAAAAGGCAGTGAGAAAATCCACCGTGTTCAAAACACAACAGATTAGTTTGCACTGCTCAGCAAGGAGTAAAAAGGCCATTCCTGCCTTTATCAAATGCTGCCTTTATTTCCAGCAATGTTTTGTATATTTTAAGAGCCCAAGTACTTCACTAAACACTTTTCTACCATCTATGATGGATCAATATCACAAAACTTCTTGACACCCTTTACATTTTTCAGAAGGGGGAGCTTCACACAGGACTAACTTGACTTGGGAAAGTGTTACTATAGAAAATCACTGGAGAATGATTTTGTTGACAGTGAAAAAGAGGTTTCCTGAGCTTCTCTCTTTGAGGAAATGCACTGGCTGCCACCAGCAGGTATTTCAGCACACAGCTTTCCCCTCCTCAGTCACATCCTTTCTGCAGCACCAAAATGTCACACACTTGGCAGACACATTAACATCTGCCTCAATTCTTGTTACTGGAATTGTCTCTGGTAACAAAAGAGAAACTCAAAGCCAATTTTTCCAGCAGGAATATCTGTCATCACCTTGGACTTCCTGTGCAATGCATTTGGAAAATGCAGGGTAAGGTGTCTGACATGCGGGTTGCTTCACCAGAAAAATCTCCTAATTTTTTTTGCCATGCCTATTGTGCTGAACAGAAAATGAGGTGTTTGTGCTGAAATAGAATGTGCTTGTTTTTGTATAGGAGTCAACATGTTAAACAGCTCCCTGGAGCATTAAAGAGAGAAGAAGATGATAATTCCAGGGAAGAAGCAGTATCAGAGGGAAAGCAAAACAACACCTGAAGAACCTTTTAATACTTTTTTTAAACTGATGCTCTACTGGAATGAAGAAAACCAAGGAAATCTCTGCTCCCCACCTCATGCCTGCAGGTAAGGATGAGCAGTTCAGATGTGGGGTGACCATGCTGGGACTGTGCTGGCAGCGTCCTGATCACAAACAAAAACCAGAGCCACCATTAAGCTTTCTACCGTTCAAGTAATGTGGCAGAAGCAAAGATGCAGTGACTCTCTTTAACATCCACTTTTCATATATAGGGAACATTCATTACTTTTAACAGAACAGGGTATAGACAGATCAGCACAGTTACAAAAGTAAGTCAGACTACCAACAAACCTGGTGCTAGCTATCAGAATTGTCCTTTAAAACAAATACCTGAAGATTAAATGCAAAAATCCAGCCCAGTACCGTTTATAAAGGATAATCAGAAGTCAGAGTGTGTGTCACTGATCCCCCTGCAAAACGCTTTTACCCACATCCATCCATGAGACAAGTTATCTTGGTGCCTTTAGAGGACTCATTCACTTAATATTTTTTAAAGAAATCTTAAAGTTCCAGAACTGGAAACTTACTCTTGTTTGAAAACATTGCATCAAGAGCCCTCACAACAAAACCAAACCCACAACTTTTTACAATTTTCTTTCTGTGCCTGCTGCCCCATTGCAGAGGACAATGGACTTGCAGCTCTGAGACCCTGCAGTCACCACTGGCTTCTAATACCCCTTCAGGGGGAGGCTCACCTTCAGCTGTTATCCCTGAGCCAGGCTAAGATGCTCTTAGTGTTACCTAATTATGACCATTATTATTTCTACAGCTCCTTTCATGTAAGAATTGAAAGTACTTCAATAAACAATTCCAGTTAATAAAAAAGAAAGGGGAATAATTTTTTTTTTTTTCTTTTTTGCTAATAAAGCCATCAGGTCTCTTAAGATGCAGGTGCCATTCTCATTCCTGCTGTAGGCTTCCTGAGTGACTGTGAGGAAATTGTGTTCTTTGTGCTTTAGCTCTCTATCCATTAAACTGAGATAACAGCACTTCCTTTCTCTGACCTTTTGTACATTTTCTCTGAAGTCTATTGTAAATTTTACTGGGCATGTACTGTGTCTTATTATGTGTAAATTCAGCATCTATTAAAACCTTCATTTCAGCTGGGGCCTCAAACAACAGCTAGAGAAGAAATAATAACATACAGACATTTCAGGTGGAATAAATTTCTTTTAAAATATAACATGCTTCAGCTGGGAAGTTTTAAGATGAATGGCAGTATCTTTAAAATAGATATTTTAATTCCGTGCTTTGTAATGCCACATGCTCTTAACAGGCATCCAATATTAATGTGGAAGTCTCTCTCGGAATATAAGATATTACTTCTAGCAACCAAAGTAGCATTGATTACCCCACGTATTCTTTTTTAAGCCCTTCATTTTATAGACTGAAAGTTATTTTTAAGACACAATCTTAAAGAAAGGAATCTTTGATATAGCAGAAATCCTCTAAAACAAAGGCAGTAGACAACGAATATTTAATAGGTGACCTACTATTATCTCAGGATAGATTGGCTAAAAAAAACACAAACAAACAAACAAAAAAAGCCACCACAACAAAAAAACCCCCAAAACATCTCCCAAACAAAAACAAAGAGCCCTGACTATGGTTAGAGATGCACAGCACCACTTTTGAGACATAATTTTCTAAAGGACAGTCCAGTAGAGGTGGTTTCCTGACACCTTCCCTCCTCAAGTGTCTGAATCCCAACGCCAAGCACCAGCATTCCTAGAATCAGATGGGGTATTCCCTTCACTGACAGAATGTGACCACAGAACAATGTTTAATACACACCAAAAAATGAACAAGGCTGACAGCAAACCCCAGGCTGAAACCTGTCTTTAAGCACTTTATTTTGCTGTATTTCAGACCTAGTGATACACAGAAGGCCACTGGAAAGCTACACCTTCAGGATCATGAGCCTGGTGGATTAAATATTCTTTGGCACTGACCTGTACTACTGAAGAAATAAAAATACTCTTAGTGAAACTAAATCAGGAGGACAAAAAGTCATTTTTTTCTGACAATAGTCTTTTCCTGTCCTACCCCACTAAGCTTCATAAGGAAAATCTTTTTTTTTCCCCACCTCTCCTCTCGGAAAATAGACTCATCATTTCCTTTTGCTTTGTTGCTCTTGTTTTCACCTTTGCCTGGAGTCAATCTTTAGATATGAAAGGCTTTTCAGATGCATCCACAGCAGTCAACAGTGTTTCACTATATAGTACAAAAACAGCTGCAATAAATTGATTTCAGTATTATCCCTTATTGCTATTGTTTAATAAAAAGAAATATTTTCTCTGACCACTTTCTTCAAGGATAAAACACAGAGATAAAGAGCAAGGGGATGGACAGGCTTCAGTGTCTGCTCTGGCAATGCTGGATGGTACCACACAGTCTTTAAGTGCTGGGCTTCAGATTCGTGGTTATTTAAAACTGAACTTTAAAGTTATTTTTTCTAAAAGGTGAAGTCTCAATGAAAAAATGTTTCTGTTGCCAGCAGGCACAATTTTCAGAAGAAATAAAAGGGATTCAAATTTCAGAAAAACTTCTACTTCTTTGTGAGGTAATACTTCTGCCCCTCTATTATTTTGTCTGGAACATCATCTGAGGTCTGTTTCAAATTACAAGTTGTCTGCAAGCACCTTCTAGTTTAGAAGTACATTATAAAGACTTGCTGAAATGTCTTTTAATACTTTAGTATAATAAATCTTAGAAACAGAGAATGATTTGGGTTGGAAGAGACCAAAAATCTTGTAGTTCCAACTCCTCTGCTGTGGGCAGGAATGCCAATAATGTTCATTAATGCCAGTAAAGCTCATTAATGTAACAACAGCAGGTATAATGTAGCTTTATACAACCGGCGGTGTCCTCAGTGTGGATCTCTCTTGGAGCCTGAAAACTGCACACTACTGACATGCATAAACTGGAAAGACCTACAAATATTTAAATAGAAAAATAATCAATAAAGATCCTGTGGATTTGAAAATAGAGGAGTAATATAAGGTTTCCTGGGGGAAAAAGCACCAATGATATGCAGATGGAAAAGCATTATTCAAAGACAAGACACTTGGGAAATAAATCTGTTTACACCTCTACATGCCTGTTACTCTCTTACAAAAATAATTGTAATCTATATTGTCTCCAGGTACCTCACACAGTCAAGAAAATATAAAGATCCTACTAAAAATAGAAACTACTACTGATAACAAATCCACTGTCTTTGTCACCAAAGGCGAACTCACAAAACCACCTCCGTCTCCACATATCCCACCCTGCCTGGCCTCCTCTCCCCTGCCTGAGAAAACACTCCATGTCTAACCAGCTTCTAGGCGGTAAAACAAAAGAAACACCAGGTACATCACTCATTGCCCATCACTCATTTATATTCTACCAATGGGAAATGTCCTTCTACCCAAACCAAGGAGGAGACGGCAAATATCTGGAGAAAAGGGCTTTTTTTTTTTTTTTTTAAATATGGCAGCTATCCTAAATAAAAGATCAGAGCTGTACAACGAGAGGTAGAAAAGGTCTCGCTTAAAAAATGTGGAAGAGCTTTAGCTTTTAGATATAAAACTCTTGAAGTAAAAAACCACCCCAAATAAACAACTGAATAGGTAAATTAGCTAATTAATAACCAAATAACAGGTAAACCCCCCAGCTAGCACACTGGGAATGCCTGAGAGAGGAGGTCTACTGGAAACAATATTTTGGAAAAAGGAAGATGTTCTGGAAGTGCTCAAGACAGGACCTAAGGCTGAGAACTGACAGCTAATTAGTTATAAACTTGTAAATGGATATGACAGCAAAGAATGGTATTGTGATTTCACACCCTATTAATGCAGACTTTATTCTGGGGACAACAGCTAATTAAATGTCTTCCATTGACAACTTCCATCAAGCCCAAATTTTCCATATTGCACCTGATGCAACCCAGACAGATACAGACAAACTGAAGGGAGTTCTGGGCAGAGAAAAAAAAAAAAAAAACAAAACAAAAACATTGCCAACTCCATGTGAAGAAACATTTCCAAAACTTTAATTAGGGGGTTGGAGAAGATGCGCCTTCAGCCTCAACCAGTCTGTTATTCTGCAATTCTCAATTGTTCAGGCAGTTCAAGAGTCACAAATAACAGAGAGACAGCACACAGCACAGACAGAACGTGCATCTCACACACCAGAACTGTACTTTGGGACAGTGAAACAGCCTGACAAGACAGAGACAGCATTTGTGTGAGTGAATGCAACACTGAGACAGGGTGCTGCACCAGTCAGGGTAGTCCTGCACCCAACTGAGACTTTCGTAACATTTGACTGAAAAGTGTCAAAATTCAGTTTAAAGATCTGTTCCTTCTTGTTGGAACATCTCAGGGAAAATTCAGAAACTTTTCTATGACTCACTCTCAATTAGCAGAGGGTCAATATTGTTTTGCCAGGATCAAGGGCCAGGAAATATACATTTTGTTCACGTCTAAGCTCAATTCAGAACCAACTCCTATCATCACAGTGCTCTGATCCCCATGCAAACCACTTTAAATCAGAAGCATCTACTTCAAGAATTGACACGAGCACACAGTTGGGAATTGCACAGAATTTTCATGGCAAGCTTAATAATTACTTTGCCTTCTTTCCATATTCTGCCCTTGCTTCTCTACATTGGACGGGGAAAAGAAATAATCTGATCAGGCACCATTGCATGCACTAAAGGAAATAAAAATCCTTCCTGCACAGAATCCCAGTTTGTTGCTAATTCACCTAGGGAAAGGATATCCCCATTTTTTTGCATTATGAGGAAAAGACAGGTAAAGCAGAAAATAATTTACTAGCTATTTAGGTATTTGTCATAGTCGTAAAATATTTGTCCTTCAGGGGGTATTCCTGATTGGCTTGTCTTGGCAATAGTCTGGAACATGAGGGGACTTAGCTGCTCTGCAGTTTTCACACACTTCTTTCCCGATTTTACATTTAATTTCAGCCCTCATTTCTTCCCTGTAAAACCACAAAAACTAATCATGTGCTTAAGAAAAATAATTTATAAGTATACATAGCATATTATGATAAATATATGTATGTATGAGCATATATATATGTGCATATACATACAAAATGATTCACTTAGCAGTCAAACAAGTCCTCAATATCTTTACAGTGGCTTAATGAAAGAAATGATAAAAGCCAGTGACAATTGCAACTTCCAATGCAGCATTTGCTGTTGAAACTTCCCTGGAGTATTGGAAGTTTTCATGAATTCCCTTGGAGGACACACAGCCAATTTAGCTTGTTAACAACAGAGTTGTCTCTGTTTTTAAGCATCACAGGTAGCAGTAGTGCAAACATCTACTTTCCTTCAAAAAGCCCTAGTTTAATGAATATTAACCCATTTCAAACAGATCTCTTTAGATTTTGCTGGACTGTGAGGAAATTTTCATGATCCACTCAGACATAAGAAATCCATATGTAAAACTGAAGTGATATCAGCTGACAATCTTATTTATAATGAAGGTTGCAGTATCATGTCAATATTAAGAAACTAATTTCTCACTCTATTTCACCCCTGCAATTTTTTGAGATTTAACCGAACATTCCTGAGCTTTAATTTTGAGCTCCGCTGAACTGTTGTTGATGTTCCATTTAAAAAAAGCAAAAAAAGAAAGAAGAACATGTGTGAACTGGAGTCTTTCTCCTGCAGCCAAATGGTGCAACTGATTCAGCCTTCCAACCTTCCAAGCAGCCCTCAAATGGTGACTTACCATCTTTGTTGGATAAGGCAAAGAGATCAACACTAACCCTGATGTTTTCTTGACTAAAAAGCCACCATTGTGAATGGAAAGACCAAGTCTGTGTCCATGTATTTAAGTATTTTTTTTGCAATTATATTTTACATATATTTTGTTTATATGCAAGGTATGCATTTTGGCTATTCATCCTTCAAAGCACATTCTTGGGAGGATGTGATTAAGTTAGAATTTGGAGGAGAAATAACATCTAGTTTTATCTGCTATATCTGCTTTGCAGTGTTAGAAAGATGCTTATTTTTCTGTCTACTTTTCTTAAAAGGTGGATCTAAGGCATGCTTAAGGCTTTTGATAGAATCTTCAAAGTAGGTAGCTACAAAAATCCCAGCCACATCACAAATCACTGTTGATTACCGGTTATCATATCTTAGTAAAACTGAGTTTAAATATAAACTGCAGAATGAGTTATTTGCGGGCAGGAGATCATTAGACTCAAAGCATACCAAATTACTAATTTAAGAAATACCATTGGAAAGGGATAAGGTTATGGTTAGAAGAAATCAAATTGTTCTGCAATAGCAACCAACCTGTTTCTGTTCTAGACCTCAAATTGTGAGACACCTCTAGAGATGCTCTTCGGCTTTATTATAAGACTGTTTGAATCTTGCCTTACAAAGATACTTATGAAGCATTTCTGTGATTACCAGAATAATTTTAAAGCTGTATTTTTATGTACTCCTAGCAGAGCCCTACTAATTCCATTAACTGTATCCTGTTTGTGCAGTGCCAGCGATTTGAGCGCCGTGTTAATGAAATGAATCAGCGACTCAGCTCTGAGCCCCCTTCCCTCGCACAAGATCAAGAGACCTTCTCTGCAAGAATTAAACAGCTGAAGAAGGAAGGGAATTCTGCACTTCTCTGCTTTATGATGTAGAGGTTTGGAGACCATGAAGCCTTTCCAAAGCTCCAGACAACGTTTATTCCTAAGCAGGAAAACCCCAAGTACTAATATGTGGAATCCGTCAAGCACTGTTTAAAACAACGTGGATTTTTAGCCCAACACCACAGAATTAAACCAAAGCAGTGTGACAGTGTAGGGTACATTAGAATAATAGAAATAGAATGACAGGCTTGCAGAAGCGTGAGGAATATTTAACTAAGATGTAGGAAAGATTGTGTTGGAGCAGCACATACATTAATTCCCCTGTGGAGCTGTAATAATTTCCAATGTATAGTTTTGTTTCCCTCCCCACAAAGTTATATATTGTTTTTCAAGGTCGGGTATTTTTCTTCCTTAAAATGCAATCAAAATGCCTACATTGTTTATAGTTAATGGCTTCTGGAAGACTGGCAATATTTTAAGCTTACATGACATGTTCCCCTTGCTCTCAGCCAAAGGCCTATCACCTGTTCCATTCCTTCAATATTATAATTTCATTACTGTGGAAACTACATATGCAAGCTGCATTTATTAATAAATACAAATCAAAATGTCTAAAGTAAATTATTGATATGCTATATTATCTCAGCTTTTCTGTGGAAGTCCTCATAAAAATAACTTTAGTTTTGACAGTCTGACTTCCAGGGTTTAATATTACAGCTCTCGGTAGGACACCATTGTTCACAGATATGTTAACCTTTCAATAAATTCTCTTTCAGCAAATGTAATGCCTCTGACAGCAATCCATGCACATCCATATTTTGAAGATTATATTTTTGATTGCAATGGTTTTGTCCATTTACTCGCATTGAAAAGGTTTAGAGATTTAGACGTACTCTAGAAGGAAATTATAGATAGATACAATTTATATATTATAGATATAACCTTAAATTATATCTATAATATATAATTTATACATATAAATTACATAAAAAATTATATTTATACATTAAATTACATATAAAATTATTAATATTATTTTTAATATATGATCCCAGCAGCTGCCAACTCATATACATATACACACTCCACAACAATGCTGCGTGCCTTTAAGCTTGCAGATCCTACTCACATTCCTGCCACTTCCCTGTACAGTTTCATACCTCTAAAGACACCAGGTCCATCGTCCTGACAATAAAGTATTAGATGCCCAACGTAAACACGCCAGTGGTTTTTTACCTTTTCAAACAACCTTTTCAAGTAATCATAGCACCTCCCTGAGCAGTCCCTATGCAGGATTAAGCCAGCTAACCATATCTGTCAAAGGAATTTATGTGTCACCAGCCCATCAGTACAGAGAAACCATTACTGGAAAGAAGCTAAATCACTGTTAGAGCAATCTCAAAGTACAGTGTCGAAATTACAATTTGAATTTCAAACAGAGAATACAGGGAGCGATACATCCTCTTTGGGACAACTTCTGCTAGCCTTACTGCCTTCAATTTTTGTGAGGCTTTTTATTAGAAAATAGTATTTTCCATTATTTTTATAACACATTGACACACTGAAAATGCATTTCTGCAGGCAGAATACACAATGCTATGAATACATTTAAATTTACTCTGAATATTTAAAGAGAAAAGGCCTGGATATAATCACAGAAGAGTTATTTCTAAGCTGTTACATTTCTGCATTTTATCTGTGCATTCCACTGGAGCTGAAAATCAGCGGGGAAATAAATCACCAGCGCTTTCTGACTACACCTTCAGGCTCTGTCAATTTGCTTGAAATACATCAGATGATCCTGGCTGGTAAGAGATAATACACTTGCTCTAACAAAAGATCTAACCCTCCTGTCAGAGGCTACAGCACCTCGGCGGTGCCAGGAACTCCCTGGGGAAGGGCAGGGAGCAGAGCTGCTCCCACTCCCCTGACAGTGCTGGCAGCAGGGAGCCCAGCTCTCCGTCCTTCCCCGTGTGCCCCCTCCCTCCATCTGAGACAAGTTTAGTTTTGTCTGCACTTTTCCTAGAAGCCCAACACACAAACTTCATTCTTGCACTGAAGGCTACTCAGAACTGTGGATCTTTGCCTTGATACATCGCAACAAATATTAAGGAGATCGGTTGTTGCCATCTTCTGAAAATATCTGAACTTGTGTTGCACAGCTGCCATGCCACTGACTCAAGTGAGAGGTTGCCAGCTGCTATTAATTGGAGCACAAGTAACAAGGGTTTGATGAAGTGCAGAGAAATACTTTTTGTGCCCTGCCCTTCAGACTGTAGTGTTTAATGTGCTGAAGGTAAAATTGATCCGAGTTTCTAAGTGTCCTGGGGTGACTGTATGGTCCAGTATCCCCATCATCTGAATAAAAGAAAGGGATTGGGGGCTTCCCTGTTCTACCATCAACCCTCGATTTTGGTGGGTTAGTTAAAATAAAGAGTTTTGTATCTAGGATCTTTGCCAAGATCACTCTTAACCCTAGCTCTTAAACCTTTGCCAAGATGATTCTTAGCCCTCAAAAGATTGGTGATGTTTCCTCTCAAACTGGAAGTAAAAAGTATTTGTGGCCAGGAATAGTTAATGTAAAAAAGAATGTGTCTGTAAAGAAAAAAGTGGTTTTTTCAAGACACTTGATAATCGGCTATTTCCCAGCTGTTACCCAGCAGTATCAAATGCAGTGGCTACTGTGATGATCAAAAGATTCCTCTGGAATCTCACTTTTGAGCAGGAATATTTATCCAGGAGAAGTGAATAGTAATCCTCATGACAGGCTTATTACTCACATTTCAAATTTCTCATAGCACCATACCAGCCTTCCTAATTAACAAACAAGCAATTCAGTTTCTCCAGTTAAAAACACAGATGTTACCAAGAGCTGTTGGGAGATTTCCAGGCATGCCAGTTTTGCCAAGTTCTTTCCCTAACTTTAAGCTTTCACTTCTTCTCATTGTTTGGTGGTCTGGTGCTGGTTTTGCTTATTCATTTGGGGGTTTTGTGATTTTCTGTTTGTTTCTATACACTATCAGTTGCTTGTGCTCTGTCTATACCTATATTTCTTTCCCTTACGCAAGAAATTAAAAAAAAAAAAAAAAAAAAAAAAAAAAAACAGTATTTTTTCCTCCCTGTAAATAGACAGTTATTTTCTATTTCTCATTAATCAAACTCAGTGGATGGTCCATGATGCTACCCTCCCATGCCTTTTCCTTACCACTCACCCATGCAGTTAATACTGAAGGACGTGCTAGCAATCTCCAGAATTCATTAACCAGCTTTAGCACCTTCTAATTGTAATTATGGAGTAACTAACAATACTGCTAATGCTTTTTATTATTCCAACTACCTGCTCCAAATCAAGTTCCACATGCAAATGTAGTGAAGGAAACACAACAGCTCCACTGTCATTAACACCCAGTGCAGCACACACATTCCTGCACGCTGTTAGTAACCCAGCCAGGGCTTGAACAGGGAGCCAGCAATCGTGTGGATGTTAAATCCTGTGCCTGTTTGACCTTTCACAACTGTTCTGTAGTCAAACCACACTGCAGCAGCTCTGAAGCATTTGATACAGGCTGTTCATACTTTGCATAGCCAAAATCTGTGTGTGTGAAGTCCAGATTGTGCAACACACAGTGCAGCAGGTGTGTGACTTGTCCGACACCCACTGCACATCTGGTTTCCTTCTGGCATGTCCCTGTTACACCTGCAATTGACACTATTCCAGATACACAAAGAATCAGATCATAGCTTATTTCCATGTATTCTGGACAAGAAACATGGATACAACAGGTGAGAGTGGCCTGTGTCAGAGACTTTGCAGTTCTATAAGGAAGCAAATGCTGCATAGCTGAGATGCTCATGGGGTAACCACTCAAGGCTCACACACTCTTAAATCCACACTTGTGGTAGATAATGAATTAGTAATAAAACCCAGAACTTCAATCAGAAATTGCTTTTGATCATTAACTAATCAATACTCACAGAACTTATACTCAGCATCCTCCAGGCCTGGAATATTTCTTAGAAAGCACTAATGGAAAAACAGTGGAAAAAACTAGACCATCTACTATTTATGGCTAATCTCCAAAAGCCCAGCTACAACACGATCTCTTTTAGAACACCCTCGCTACTGGAGATAGATTTTTAGCCTATCTTACAAGGAAGCTGCACATTCCTGAACATTTTGCCCTAACCCTTCAATTGTGATAGTAAGTAGGGATGTCGAAAGAGGAATTTTGCAACAAAAGCTCAGCAGATGAGTAATGAACATTTTGACAGTTAAGAGAACATGAAAGAAAAGAAAAAAAGCCCACGCAACTTGTGAGGTTGGCTTGTCCCCTTACTTTAATTAACAAGGGTGAAAGATGTGCCACTTAATTGGGAAATTGTGTGACATGTGGCACCCCCTGCACACACTGGCATGAATGGGAGCAAGGTAATCTGGGCTCACTGGATGGAGAATCAACAAGGCAGAGCATGTACCTCATTAATACACACTGACCACAAGCAAAGCATGGTATAAAAACTGCATTATTTTCATTTTAGCTGCACTAACAGTGGTCCCCTCATGTGGATTTGGAATGACAACAGGGAAGCACTTGCCAGGCAGATATAACTCTTTTGAAATTAAAGCACTAATAAACTTTGATATTTGTCACAAGTAAGAGCACAACCACAAAAGACACATCAATGTTCTAAGTCTGCCAAGATACCAGCTGGGCACAATTATTTTTCTGCTTTTATTATCAACCTATTTAATATACAACACATCCTATTAACACCATACCATTCGAGAGCAACCTGGCCCAGAAAAACTTAGACAGTACATTGAACTCCAAGAGGCTCTGAAGTATGTTTTCTCACAGGGAATAGTATTTCTCAATCCAAAATTTGATTCTATTCTAAACGATTCAATAGCACATTGCTTCACCTAAGGCACCAAAGTGTCCATCCCATTCTTACACAGAAGCTCTTTAAACACCAAACTTCTCAGCAATATACTGAATATATATTATATGCAAAGTTTTGTGAGAACTTAAAGGAGCTTAAGAAACTATAACAAGGAAAAAATACATCCAAGAAAAATCTGCTTTTGCATCTGCTTATAAAGATCCCTTAACAGTTATTTTGTACATCTATTATATTTATGGCACTTGAAGTCAATGTTCCAAAAAATAAATTTGTACTTTTCCCTGAAAGTGATTACTTTTGCTCCCAACACTTGCTGCAAGAAGAATTAGTTTAAAAACATCAGAAAGATACGAAATTTCTTATTTAAATATCCATTATAAGATAAAAAACTATATGGATCTCCCACTTGATCTCAGAATTTGTACAAGAAGGGCTACAGGAAAGCTTAAGTCACTTAAACACATGCTCATGAAATCTCTCAGGGAACTGCTTCTTAATCCTCAAGAAGATACAAAACGTTCCAGATGGGTGCAATTGATGCTGGGATCTGGCCATTGTGACCTTAACTCACTCATTTCTGAACAGCTCCCATCATTCCCACATTCCCTGTTAATTGCTCATTCCACCAATATCCTATTAAAAGTGGAATAATTTTCTGTAACTATCATTTTAGATCAAATAATTGTTTTCTTCACTTGAAAGATAATATTTATTAATGTTTGTATTATTTACCAGGCATTTCCCTTCAAGCATTTTTTCCTGATATTCCAATTTAATGACTTACAACCCCTAATGTACTTTAAAATACATGCATTTACTACAGAATGTGCATCATTTCCATAGTACTACAACCATCTGGGGGAGGGGTGGTGGAAACCAAAACCACCACCACCAAAACCCAAACTAAATGAACTCTAGCCCTAAAAAAAACCCTCTTGAAGCCCTTTTGCAGCAGTCTGAATTTTTCTATTGCATGCAATAAAATTTACTAGAGATTAAGGAATGTCAACAAAGCAGGACAATCTAAGAACAAAAGGGGAAATGGTCCCTTAAAACTTAAGAGCAGTCAGTTTTAATGCTTCAGGCTTCAAATAAGTTGTTTGTGCTTCCTGACCTCTACAATCCTTGGTCTTCCACATCCCAAAATGCTTTATTTATGCTGTGTGGTTTATCTTTCCTGCATCCAAACCTCCGACTTCATTCCCAGCAGTCAGACACAACACGGCATTGCCCCCATCCCGCCCCACAAATCATCACAGGTTTGACTGAGTTTAATTATTGCCTAAACAGCTTATCAGGTGCTGTTTTTCAAGTGATTTGGGGGCTGCTGGGGAGCACAAGGCTTCAGCAGACGCTGAGCAACACATCACCTTAAGAAACCCAGACCCCTGACCACTCAAGCAGTGTGCAGTGACAATTTCAGTGGCATGTTAAATCTACCTTGCTTGATTCTAAACCTCCCTCACAGCCAAGCCCTTGTCTGACACCTTCCCAAGAGCAGCAGCGTGACAGCAAGGATCCTGGCTGTGCTGGAGGGCTGAGAAACCAGGGCTCTATGTGCTTCATTCCACGACCAGGAGTCTGGGAGGTGTATGTGGAACACATTTTACCATTAAGAAGGTAACCACTTCCTGAAACCAATACTTCAGTCCTTTCCATGCCCTGCTAGAAGCCTGGTTTAGCAAGTCCAGCCCTATCCTACACCATTTTTAAAAGGACTGGTTCCGTGCCAGCCCATTACCCTTCATAGCTGAAGGGCCTTGAGCTGAAACAGTATCATTTATTCAGATCAGTATAATTTATTCATTACTCAGGAATATGTGATTTTATGAGCTGGCAATCAAAAGGAACCCAGGGATGCAATGCATATTCAAGAGCTGGCCTTCATCATCTCTGTCACATGGGAGAAATCCCACCCAGCCTACTCGAGGTCATGTCTCAGTGTTTGTGAGCAGGTGGATGGAAAAGCGTGAGTGTGTAGCCTCAACTTGCTTAGAGAGTTAAATTAAAAACATCTTTTACCCAATCTCTAGGAGAATTTTGTTGTATTAGTCACAGCCTATGGAACGAGCCACTAGAGAACAACACACCACTCTTTCCTCTCCCAAATCCTACTGTCTTACAACTTTTCCCTTCTCCCTCTCTGGCCACAGGGGTGACTCTGATGAGGATGCATCTATCTATGTATCCACGCACTGAAACACCAAAAATAAGGAGACCTGGTGTAATGTACGTCACATCCCTTAAGTTTACTAATCAAGGTTCTTAAACACCCCTGCAGGTTTCACCAGTTTCATTGCATTTCTGGACAGAACAGTGTTGTCACAGTAGTGACAGTTTGGGAATATGTCTGTGTCCAAGTTTAAGTTTCATCTGGTGTTTACAGAACCAGATTTACAGCTACTGTAAATATAGCTGTCACTGTGCTTTACATCATGGCCTAACAGGCAGCTAAAATGTCAAAAAAAGCTACATCTCAAAAACACAGCAGACAAATCAAAGGACCATCCATACAGCGCCTTGCAAGTGGATCTTTTCCACGTGGGATCTTTGGGTGAACTTTGTTTTTACACTAAACCACTTAAGGACACCAATATAAGTCCAATGGCTGTCCGGGACAGTGGGGTTTTCTTCCTGAGGAAATGCCAGCCTGGTTAGAGAGGAAATTTGTTCAAATCGCAGGAAACTTGTGCTCTATGAAGAGCAAACTGCCTTCAGCAGAATAAAATAGGCATTTACAGGCTCTTCTCTCAGTATCAGCTAGCATCAAATCTTGGGCCTGATGAAAGCTGCTAGAAAATTATATACAAGGATTGTCCCTAGAAACCTGCTTTCTAAACCAGTATTTTAAAGGGGTTTTTTGTATGTGTGCATCTTCCCAGAATCTTACTGTCAGTCCTGAGTGTCCCTTTGCTCACAAACAACAGCTGAGCAGGTGGCTCAGCACTGTATGGGTGGCTGTAAGGCAAAATTCCACATTGGTGCTGTCCTGCCACCTCCCAGAGCTAACAACAGGCATCCAACACCATCCCAGCACTCATAGTTTCACAGCAGATGCAAGTTATGATCTGGAAATATGAACAGCAATTGAGTTTCCAAGCAAAAAGCCACGCAGGGTGTAACAGCACAGCCTGGGAATTTAAAAAGTCTCTCTGAAGACTCTACCCCTCCCTAGGAAAAACAGTGTGTGCCCCACTCATTCAGAAATAAGGGAATTGCAGCCTCCTGACATTTTATGCTCAGCTCTCAGAAGAGCAAGCTCAGCAACTTTCCTACCGAATGTGATTCATTTAACTAGGTGGTGAATTGAATCTGCACGTGCTAGGCTTAAAACTGTTTCAGAAGAAAAAACATTGTGTAAGGTACCAGATTTTTTGACTTTCCCATACACACAAAAATTATCTTGAAATACTAAGCCATTATGCCTTCCACAGTAATGTATTACTTAACCAACACTTCATTTGAATCCACCACAGAACTTCAGATGATTTGTATTTCACTGAAGACAGACAGCTGTGCTACAGCACTTGCTGAAGTGCCACCAACTAATTGTTACCAAGTAACCCTGCCAAATTCCAAGCAGAGGTTTAAAATCTAAGCACTCTGGAAGAAGCAATACACATCTGTCTTGTTTAGTGTTTCAGAAAATCACCGTTTATAGTAAGCCACTCCATTGCTCTTGTTCTTAAAACTAGAGGCGCGGGGCTCCCGATCCAGGCGAGCAGAGCCAGGATGATGACAGCAACAAAACCCATCGAACAATCCTCCAAGTCAGTCCAGGAAATACAAACAATAACTCAGCAAAGAGCAGAAATCCTTAAACCAGTTCTACCCAAACCTGAACCTTCAGGCTGGAGCTTAAAGGACCCTCTGGGGCTAACGGGCTGCAGCTCTAGCTGGAAGGCCAGGTGAAGCTGGTGAGGGTAATTCCAGCCTGGTCCCACCCTGAGGGCTGGCAACCACTCACTGGGATCTGTCTGAAAAAAAACCCAACAACCTTCTGCCCTTGACGATCCCGCCCCAGTTAAGCACCTGTTTGCGGCCAGCAAGAGAGACCTTCACAAGGCAGGGCAGGCTATTGGCCAGTGGTGGTGTGTGGCTCTTCTCCAGGGAAGTGACCTTCTTTCTGCAGCCCTGGGCACTGTTTGTGTTCTCCCTGTTTCCATTCAAGCAGAGAAAGGCACACATTTATGACTTCAGCTTTCCTGGTAGTCCCCTTGAAAGCACAACTTGACCAAAAATATTAGAGCCAATGTCTATCAATTCAATCCAGAGTGAGACCTGAACTTCACAGTCACTCTCTGGAAAGCCATTGGCATAGCTGGGCAAACTGACGTTCCACAACAGCTCCAAAATTCACTTACCGAAGCTCAATTATATCTCTTCTGTAGCATCTAGTAAAAAGAAGTGCAGTACAAGATTCAGCTCTTGAAACCAGAAGGAAAAAATGCAATTATATTGCATGTAATGAAACAAATAACTTGGATATTTTAACTGACAGAGATCGTGCTTCTGCCACACACCTGGGAATTATTAATAAAGGTTTTCATATACACATGTTCACTCTCCTGCATGCAAATAATTAAGCCATTATTTTCCTTCTGCTCCACCTCAAATTAGTCTAAACAGGAAAAAATGAATTTGTTCCTTTTCTTAGAAAAGAAAAAACAGAGAAAGCAACTTCATACCTTGTCAAAAGAAAATAAGCTTTTTACAAGAGTTTATTTCCAGTGTTCATTTTAAAAGTCTCATTTTAAGCAGACAGTATTTCAGAAAAGGGAAGATGTATCATCATTTCCTTTTGTTGTTATACATGAATATATTCTCTAGCCTGTCAAACATCTAAAGGGTAAGCTGAGATTCCCAAAACCCTACAAGGCTTACTTATTCGAAAAATTCTTACAGATTTTTTTCTTTTTTCCTGAAGATATGAAGACGGTGAAAACAGACATCAGAGAAAAGGGATCGGCCAGTTTTCCAAATTAAATAGTGACAAACCATGTGAGCAAAGGGATGAAAGAGTATAAAATTTCACTATGGCAATGTTGAGATTCCCCTGGCAAAATTGGAAACGTCTTCCAGGCCACACACTTTAGCCTGCCATACTTGAAGAATGGAAAACAATTATAGGGAAAATAGACAAATAATAATAGTGTTGTTATTGGCATTTTAAATCCGGGATGTGTGTTTTTCAGCATTTATTTAGTTTCAGAATTGCTTAATTCACATATTCAGCTTTAATAACATGTCTGCACACGCTCCAGTGAACTGAAGATCATGTTCTCTACTTACAGGGAAGTCCAACACGAATGGAATGGAGGTGCTCCGCTCGTCTAAGGAAGGGTTTCCCTTGGGTACAGAAATATTCATATAATTAATCAGTGTTACCAAGACAGCCCCAGAGGCAGAGATACAGCCCTCAAATCCTGCCTTGATGCGCAGTGTCCTTAAAACATCGGACTCGGACTAAAGCTCTCACCTTGTGTGGGTTCTGAACCAGCTCTAAAGTTTGGGATGGTATTTCCCTCATCTGTTCACCAGCTGAGACAAACTAGATGACCACATGAGTGCTCCTGCTCTATTATTTCCATAGAAACAGAAAACAGTAAATTTGATTCACTGCTGAAATTTTCAAGGGAGTGTCAGGGTAAATCATGACTTAGGAAGTCTGGTAAGTTTTAGGAGACCACTCCAACAACGTTTTGGGCTATGCTTGGTGTGATATATTATAAATAAGCTGTGTAAGGAAGGCTTTTTGTTTGCTTCAACTATTGAATTAAAACGGAACTGTTCAGGAGGAGAGAGAGTTGAACTGCTGTGGCTTTCTTTTCTCTGATGAAATAATAAAAATTTTGTCCACTTCATTCAGCGGGATCGATAGCAAAGCTCTTGGCTCTCAGGCTTATGGAAGAAAATCAGCCAAGGGCAAAAAGTGGATTTTAACCTCACCTTGACCTCTACTTGCCTGCCACATTAAACTGGACATGCCTGCGAACGGATATTCCACTCTGCACACGGTGCACACGAAGCCATGGAGGACAAGGACTGAGAGCTCCTGTGCAGCACAGAATCCAGCACAAGGCAAAAGGCTTCTTGGAGGAGCCACTCCAAAACCTCCAGAGGGACTGAGCTGAGGCTGACTGCCTGGGAGTTTTCCAGATCTTCCTTCCTTCCTTCCTTCCCTTTTTTGAACGTTTGGGTGTTTCAGTCTGGGGAACACCTGCAATTGCTGAGACCTTTCCAATGCTGGGGAGCAGCTTTGAGGTCTCTATCCAGTGTTAAATTACAGAGGGCAATAGGAAAGCTTTTTCAGAGCCTCATGTAACATGTTGGGCATCATAGATTCCAAGCTTTACCATTTCCCACACAGATATTAACAGCCACCGTGGCACTTTCTGAGTATGGAATCTCATGTCTGAGGTTCTGAGTCATCAGGTAAATATGAGTCAGAGAAATATTGCTGCTTTAATAGACACAATCAACAAGAAGGTGAGGGACTGAAGAGGAAACCTCTTATTGCTACAAGTAACAACATCTTTCTTCATAACTACTGAGATTTAATTAGGAAAAAAAAATCAGCAATTTACAGGTAGCTATGGCAACCTTCATGAGTATGAAAAGGAAAAATGGATTGAGCAGAAAAATAGATTTGCAGGGAGATTTGGAATAAATAAAATTGAAATTCTCCAAAATCAAGTGCACTTCCATTTAAGAAAATGATCCTTTCAAGACGAAATTAAAGCTCCCCCAAGAACCTGGTTTTTTAAGCACACAATCAATTTTTATAACTGAAAACCTGTCATGAAAAAATGAGTGCCTTTTCTACAGCAAGTGAGAGAAAGAAGAGCTTCGACAAGAGATTTTTAACTGCTTACAAAAGCAGGCTTTTGCTTCAGATTTAATCCTATAATCACACACAGTATTTACTTGTAGTTGAATTGACTGAGGAAAGTGTTACTGTTAGGCACCTGCCTTATCTAAAGAAGCATTAAATCTGCTGGATGTGATGAAATCTGTTCCAAAGTGTTTCTCAAACACTGTGAAAATCGGCACGATTAGTGACATGACCATGTCATCGTTTGTCTAGGCAAGGGAAAAAGGTTCTTGGAAATGGGAGAAGTAGAGAATATTTACTTCAACAAGTAACCTTTGACAGGTGATGCTGGAAAAGGCTGAAATAATAGATGCATAATTCTTTGGAATACACTATCAAGCCCTTTGCAGGGCTTCCAGGGCAGCGTCCCCATCGCCATGCTGCAGCAGCACGTCATGCCTAAGTAGAGGCAGATTACTTGGGAGCTCGTGCTAGAAACCTGCTCTGTGCTTTATAACTCCAAAGCAATTTTATCAAAACATAAATCAAAAAAAAAAAAAATCAGCTTTTTTCCTACTTGTTTGGGAGCTGGCGGTGGCATTATTCAGTCACCAGTATGTTTGTGTTAAAAATCAGAGATAAAGGGAATGAAGGAAATTATGAAAACATACTGGAAAGGTAGACATGTTTAAAAAATACAGGAGTAAAGACATGACAGAAGCAACTGGGCTTCTTAGGGAAAAAAGACAGATCTTTGACAGAAAGACTGAATGTAATACTTATTTGAAAACAAGGAAGGATGGAGGAGTGTGTCTAATTTTCTGCAGTTAAAAGAAAAAAAGACACTTTAAAACGCTGCCTTTTGGCAAAGGGAAGATCAGTGTCCAACATCACTTACCATGTATCCTCCTGGGGGCTCTGTAAACGTGTGTTGCATCTGTCTTACAGAGGCAGCAAGGGGGGGTCTCCAGAAACCTGTGGGGTTAGACATCAACCTGAAAAGCCTCTAATGCTGTACACAATCATTCCCCAACAACACGAATGGCAACAGCAGTGATGCAAAGACTACAGTTCTGGCTAAAGGTGATATCTGACTGATGCTTCATAAAGGTATAAAATTACTGCATTTCCTTTCTTTCTGAAAAGCTTTCTTAGGAAAAGTGAAAACAAAATTAATCAAGACAAGAATCAGAATTAGTATATTGAAGACCCAGTGAAATAATCATCACTGGCTGTTTTTTCCTAAAGTGAAATAATTATTTTAAGTGTCAAACAACTCTAAGTTAAACACACAGCATATGAATCAAATTCCTTGCAGCTGCGCTGCCTCCCAGCTATGCAGATCTCTCCACTTCTGTGGCACAGTTACATTTTATTTTACTTTTTTAAAAGAGTGCTCCGTCCATATTCAGTAACCATGTAATTAGGTATTCTGACTGACTTCTCCCATTCTGGAATTGAATGAGCAATTTTCTGTCATAAATTCCAGCTGATTCAGTGGGTGGTGAAAAGCCAGTGATTTTTCCTATTCATCTAGAAATCTCAGGAGATGGCTCTCCTAAGGACATTTGGATTGTCCCACACTATTTTAAGTTTGAGATGTCCCATTGCACTGCATTTTGGCAGGTACAAAGCCCCTCAAAATCTGCTTTATTTTTCTCTGCTCCTTTGCTTTGACATGTGGGTATCAACACATGTCAGCAAACCGAGGATGTCTGTGATGCTACTGCAGTCATGCAGAATGAGGGCTCCTAATAAAAGCTGCAGTGTGTGTTGAGACACACAGTCTGCTCTTTTCAAGCTACTGCTGCTTGGCACCCATGAAGTCCTAGTGAACTACTCCAACCAACCCCAGAGCAGGAATTCACCATCCAAACAGATGGCTGTGACTGCAGGCAGCCAAGAGACCACATTTCTTTTTTTTCATGACGTGTGGGTGTTGACAGCATTTCCAGACATAATTCCAAATGGCTGTCAGTTCCGAGCCTCTTGTCTAAAGGGGATGCGTCAGCGCTAATCTACCTCTGAGACAGATTACCCTTCACAATGGAAAAATCTTCCCCTTATTATTATTGGTTTACTCTTAACGCTAGCAGATCTTGCCTTTCCCGAGCTGTTGGATGCCTTTAACTGCAGTTCTCCTCTCAAGGCATACAGATCTCAAGAGTCAAAGACTAATTTGCTCACAGTTTGGGGGTTTGATGTTTAGACCAATATGTAGGGCTAATTACAAGCTAGGGGATGCAGGGGTATTAAACATTTTTTTTGGCTTTATGCATGTTTACACAACAAATAAAACACAGGCACATGCTTGTTCTGCGTTTACAGACGGATGATTCCACCTTTGGTGCACCACTGTCACACACAGTCAAAGCTGGAAGATTCCTCACTCCCAATCATGTCACAGTCGAATTGCTACCCTGGCTTTTCAAGGACAATGCTGATATAAGTTATATCAGCACATGACCTGTCTTGATTTACTGGCAATCCGTTAAAATCAGCCACATAAGGCTTAAGGCATAGCTGGTTTACACAGAACAGGTGGAAGCTTTCCAACAACCCTTAATTAAATAGAGTGGTGAACCAAGTTTTAAAAAAGCTGGTTTCAGCTAAATCCACATACTGATATCTGCCCTGGCATTGCTTAATGCAAATAACAGCATTAAGAAAATTAAAGAACACTTGCAGGGAACAGTAGAGGACTACCCCAGTCTGTTTCAATACACAAATACACTTAGATGGTGCTTGCAATAAATCAGGGACAGAACATTTCCATGAGGTTTAGTTTGCACTTACTCCTCTATTAGCTCCTATCAGCCTTAAAATAGCTGTTGTTTATGCATTACATCCTGTGACACAATAAATTGTCACAGCCTGCTGTATCCCCAACCTCAGATGAACCCCTGACAAGGCACAGCCATACCACAGAAACACTATCAGTTCTTAATTAGACAAATGTGCATGAAAACCCTCAGTGCAGTTAGTTCCATCAGGTGAAATGAGCTTTCTTTGACTCACAAGCCAGCGGCACCCACAACAAAGCACGTTATATAAGGCTATCCTAAGATCGATTAGAGGTGAAGATAAAAATCTATACATTGCATTCTAATATTCTTTTCAACAAAGGGCATTGATTTGAGAAGGCCTGAAGTGCTTTCTTCCCTTTTGCCCACGTGCCTTCCTAGATCCACATGCCACTGTAGTGTCCGACGTTCCAAGGAGATGGGCAGATAAAGAGCCTTCTAAAAATCCACACTGTTTTTCTTCCTTGGATCGATGCCCTGTTACTGAAGCCTTTCATACCTCTTGGGCATGACAAAAGACTAAGATACTTTAGCTTGAAGCACTGGTGAAGCACGGAGATGGTGCTTTGGTACCTTCATTTCCAGATGAGCTCATGGACACACAAGTAATTCCCGTATCTTCCTCTGAGGTTATCCTTCTGTTTATTTGCCATGTTATCACAGTACTTAAAATGCTTTATGAGTGTATTTACAGAGAATATAATCATTAATAAGAGGCCTCCAGGGCTCTCCCTTGGAAAACAAGTCACCAAAGAACCCAACAAATGCTTCTACCTGTCAGAGAGACAAGGTTTTTATGGACTCAGTTCATCATCTGCAGGAGCCCACCCAAGAGCCAGGCTTGTGGCAAACAAAGCCCTGACCTGCCTAGAGGCACCACAGCTTGAAGTGCCATATTGCTCTCATAAACTTGCCATGGACAACTGTAATTCTGCCAGTGGATCCTGGAAGGGACGTCTACGGGCTGAGAATTCAACGTGAAGAAAGGAGTGTCTCACACAGATCACCAGCAGCTGCACACGAGGCACTCACTTGAAATTCCCCCATAATTGTAAAGGGCCCCACGAGAAGAACAAATAAGCCCTGCCATGTTTCCTAATCTTGCTGCACTAGTTATACAGCGAAATGTTCGCTCCTAATGATGACACACAAGCTGCTGTAAGCTCTTCTGCTGCAACACCGCTGCTTATATCTGCTATTATTCAGTGATTCCATCCTAACAGCGAAGAACCATTTTTGTGCTTTTCATTCTTCCTCCCAGAGGGCAACAGATGTAATAACTTATTCCCTGTCTGGCACATTAGGGCTTGAGAAATTAATGCAGCACTGTTGAGATTTCCACTTTCTGCTTTACTCAAGAGTGCCAAAGCTTTGAATTTTGGTGAAAAAATATTAAGTAATAAAAAGCTTATTTTAAGTTTGTTAATGGACTTGTCTGATTTAATGCCTTTCCCAGGTTTCCACAAAATAAGCATTCCACTGACTCATCTTCCCAAATTTCTTTTGCTTCTAAGCGATTATCACACAGAATCACTTAGATTGGAAATGACCTCTAACATCATCAAGTCCAACCTTTGACCAATCACCACCTTGTCAACCAGGCCATGGCACTAAGTGGATGTCCAGAGATTTCTTGAACGTGTAATTATGCTGCCATGTAATTGAGACCTCTCCCGTTTTACAATTATGACATAGCAACTAAAATTTAAACACCATTATCAACTGTACTTTGCTAAAACTCAGTGAATTAACACCAACCAGTCACTTGTTGCTCCGTCCATGTAGTGTATACTTTATGCTTATCCATTCCTTCAAAAATATTCTCCTGTTACAAGAATTCTGTAAAAGAGAGTAGCGGTTCAAACCAAATTCCACTTGTGTGTTATTGCTTTTGCTCCAACTGTCCTTTTGGAAGCCGCATGAGAAGTGAACGTTGCAGTTGCTGTGTGAAGCTTGCCTGGGGTTTGGACAACTGCATCACAACCTTGGAGCATTAAATCAGAGCCCACTCAGTGGAAGATTTCACCACAGAAGATCCAGAGGAACTCACAGAGATAAATGTACCGCACTCCTCTGGAGAAGCACAGAGGATGGGTTCATGAATGTAAATGTGTTTCCCTGTAAATTAACAGCATCTAATCATTTAGGTCATACACCTTCAGCAGGCACACCTACAAACTGGCTACCTTTGCAAATGATAACCAGACCTGTATCGGGTGATTACAGTGCAAGAAAAAAGGCAAAGAGGAGCAGGATGTGAGCTGAAGAACAAAATCAGAGCTAGGAACTACTTCTCCAAAAATAATGCAGAGTTTTTTATGCCCTCTCCCAGATCTTTGCTGTAAGAGATTTAAGAGATTAAACAAACCTGTGACTTAAGACTTTATCTGTGCAGAAGACAGTTCTTTGTGTCTGAATTCTTACCCAAAAGGACAGGTGGAAAGTCTCAAACTAAATATACAGGTTCAACATATATTAGGAGTTAGAGGAAAACAAAGTCCCAGACAATTTTCCTTACCACTGTAGAGCATTTGCTATTTCTGCTCCTTTGTGTATTCCAACCCTGCAAGCATGGGAACAGGCATTAACCATACATCATCTCAGGCTGTCCTTGCACTCCTACACACAGCCACTTAGGGCTCCTTTCCTCCTCGGATGGAAATCCTCAAGTAATTTCTCCTCTCTCCTCCAGGCTGCTGGCTGGGCCCCAGAGAGTGCTGAGCTTTATAACGAGTGCAGACTTCATATTTCCAGTCTCTGGCAGCACTCGTTTCTTTAATCCACAGAGGGATCTCTGTTTCCTTAAAAGCTGGCTATGCTGATTCAGACTTCCTCATCTCAACAGATTTCAGTGCAGAGTTTGATCTATCAGCATCAAAGACATCCCTCTGTTCAGAGCATGCCTCAGCGCTCAGACAATAAGCAGCAGAATGGTTCCAAACGAGGCTAGTGGTTGCCCTGGAGACCAAAGGCAATTAATAACGTGTTTTTCTGCAAGGAGCAGAGCTAATGAAGCCTGATTTCCTGCACATCTGAGACATCCATCTTCAACCCTTTCTGCAAACTGTTAACTCAGTTACTACTGCAAATCGAGCTCCTTTGCCTCCTATCTCACCTGCTGATCCCACCTTTCCCAACTCCTCCTGTATCACGACAAACTCTCACTTCCCTCTTGTTCCTAGCAGGACCTCCAAATGGTCGTCAGCTTCTTCTGTGCACCTTCACTCGTTTCCTCACTTGCCAGACACGCACGCTGTGCCCAGAGCCGTGTGGGTACTCGGACTGCTGGCAAGCAGAACAAGAAACATTTCCACCAAAGGCGCACTACAGCGCGTGCCAAAGCAGTGATTTTAATGAAAACAATTGGCACGTCACAGCTATGAGACCCCAGCTCGGGCAGAGCTGCCAAGTTTGCCTGAAACAAGCCAATAAATACAGAAGTTATCGAGAAGTGTTGGATGAGTGGGACAGGAGAAAGAAGAAAAATTTTTCTCTGAAAATCAGGCAACCAAAAGAACAAAGAAGTCTTTCAACAGCTTGGCTGTGACCCTGACTCACGATCTGATATGAACGACTGCAGTTGTGCCACTGACCATCTCTATTTTTTCAGATAAAGCAGCGAACACTAATTTTATTAATCCTTGGATCACAATGGCTGAGTCCCACTTAAAATAAATAAACGATGTTAAGTTACATGATGAACATAAGTTGATCAGACTAACAATAAAGAGACTCTAATTGAAGTAATTTTCTCCCCCTCAAGCATCTGATTAAACTGGATTATTCCCTACCAAATCATCTAGAAGTGCACTTAGTCCAAGGAAACCTCTGGGCATAGTTGTGCCCAAGGGACTCATCCTCAGGGCTCCTTGGATGTTACTTCTGAACATACCATTCAGCCCTACCGGCAGGAATATAAATAGGTAATTATTTTCATTTAGAGTTGCTCACCAAAATTTTTAAGCCAAATTCTGACCCAAACTACAAACCAACACATGCACTGTTAGCTGGGATTTAGAACAAGCCATACAGGTTGAAGTGTCCAGTGCCTATGGCAGTGCTTAATGACATTGCTATCCTATGCCTCCATCCACGAGATTCACAGGACTGCACCTTGCCTTCAGTTGTGTGCTACTGCGAACAGTTTCAAGTGGCAACTGACCAGACCTGGCAAAATCCACCTTCAAGAAGAGAGTTTTCATTTAGCAAGGGGCAACTCAGCCAAATGGAATAATCTTTATGAGATGCTGCCTACCTTCCAGCCAACAGCCTCCCCACAGGTCAGGGCACACTGGGATTGCTGCTGCTTGCAGTCGTGACTGCATGAACTCCTTGCAGTTTTCTCTTTCTTCGTATTATGAAATAAAACTCCACAGCTAAAAAATATCAAAGGAGCATAACATCACTAAGAGCATGATGGCAGTAACTTAGACTTGAGATTCAGAGGAGTTCAACACCAGTTCTTCTCCCTCCCACCCCAGTAATAACGATGTAAATCATCTGTACTAATTCTATTCTGGAAACAAACAGAATAAACGTCCTTATTTTCTGCAATCCTTTCAGACATCCAGCATTTATTAAACAGGACAGAGACTACCCTGTTGATTGTTGCTTTATGGGATCAATTGAAATTGTTTAAATAGATATTGCCATTCGGATCAGATCACTTACACCTTTGCATTTCATACTCTAAGCACAAGGGACTACTGAATTTTCTGAGGGGGTAAAACGTCTGGATTTTTAGTTTACTTTGGTCATATTCTAGGTTGACCTCTATGTAGTGCAAAATTGTGCTACATTATAGTCATTGGCTAGCAGCTCTTCTATTTGTAGAAAATAAATGTTTACAAGAGGAAAGAGATTATTTCATTTTCAAGACAGAGAGTTCCTGCAAAGGAATTTGTTAATACATCTGCAAAGCCAAGGAGAAATACTTCACTGCAGCACTGATGGAAAAGCTCTGACTGAGGATTTACAAACCATGTGTGAAACTATTTTAGACAGTTCTTAATCACTAGCTTAAGAATCAACAGGCTCTCTGAATGTCAGTGGTATCAAGGTGAATGTCACATACTGCAAAGGATTTTTTTTTTAACTGGCAATGCTTGAAACAGGTAGGAGAGATTTTTTAGGCTATCAGAAAGGTGCAGAATATACAGAACTGATACAGTGTCACGCTGCACTCACTGCAGAGGTACCCTGTCACAAAACATTTATTGAAACCCTAGAAAATTTGCAGAAAGTTTTGCTTTGACTGGGAGAAGGGGGGATATAAATGTTTCTGGATCACCCTTGGACTACGTGCCATGCCTTCACTGCCCTCCACATGGAAGAGCAGTAATAGCTGAAAGGAGAGAGGAAAACTGCTGCTGCCTTACCTTTTTTCTTCTTCCTCCTTACAAAAAATAAATAAATACAGAAACCCCGTCATCTTTGATGATGTCCCTGTTATTACAATGCAAGATGTGAGGATGTTACCTCAAACACCAAACTGGGCACGATTCTTACTTAATGTGTTCCAGAGACCAGAACAGTCTCTGGAAAGGGTAACTAGTCGTACACACAAAAATCTGCAAGACGCAGAGCATTAGGATGTAATTTATGTTTATTAGACTTTGTGAGGTGCAATAAGTCATTGTTTTCATTTGTAGAGCATTATTACAGGAGTGATTTAACTGAGGAGATTCTTGCTCGTGGCCTACAGGAGTGAAAGGTTAATGGCATAATGAATTCCTATAAAACAAATAGTAGGCTTTGGCCATCCTTCAGCCAGCAGGTGGTAAATTAGCAGGTAATAAAGTGTGTTTGCAATCTGCATGCACAGGCCAATAAATAATATGCAGGGGCTGGTTTTACCTGCTTTAGTTGACAGTGCATTACTGGGACTATATAGCTCCAGAGCATCTAGGAAAGGTACAGAGAGCAAGAGGGAGCTGATTTTGCAGTATCCTGACTTTTAGCACTGATATATATCAGATATTACCAGAGAGGCATATCTAGAATATTATAGCAATGCTCATAAATTCCACATTGCGCTGTAATAAAGTACTGCTTCCACATGTGGCAAATACACATTCCTGTGGTCCCTTCAGCTTGTGACATTTACTCTGCCATCCTATTAACTGGTGGCATTTCATTCTGGTAATGGAATAGCTGAGGGAAATAAAACCTCAATATGCAGCACCACTCTGAAGGCCAAAAAAACCCCCATCCTAGAATAACATGCTAGCTCTCACTATGAAAGCCAAACACATTATCAATATGTTTCTATGAATGGGCATTAATTACCTTTCAGTCAGCAAGGCTTATGCAATGTGTTGGTGCTCTCCTGCTACAAGAAATACTGCTACATTGCAATGCATTTAAATCCAAGTATTATTAAAACCAGAGAGGGTTTTTTTTAAGCTGGGATTGTATTCTTTGCCCTAACCGGTCCCATCTTTCCCCTTTTTTGACAATATTAGAGGAAAACAGATCCCCAGCCAATTCCTTGCTGTTGTTATGGATGGTTCTGTACTACACAAGATGCAAGACGTGTAAGGGTATTGTAGAGAATCCCAAAGCTGAAAGTAAATTCAGCAGCTTTGTTAAAGTTTGGTTTTGTTCTGTATTTCCCAAGGAAAGTATTTTCTGACAGGTAGTCAGAGGTTTGGGATAATATTTGAAATCCTTTTGCCCTGAAGAGAAAAAAAAATAAGCCATGTGTCTGAGGGTATTAGGATGCTGATCTCTGCTGCCTGAACAGATCATATGGGGATTTTTGAAAACCTCATTCCAAGCCCTATGTACCTGCAATGCAATCAGCCCCAGAGACTTACCTACTCTGCAAAATGAAACTGCTGAATTAAGCCAAGTGACACCAACCAAACAAGATCCAAGGTCTCCTCAGGGCCCCACTGGTCCCAAAATATAATTACTGTTTGCACTTGATATTTTTTCTTGAAAACTGCCTATAGTGTGAGACCTGCACAGCCGTGCTTCCTAGCACACTGAAATGGCAGAGGCTGCAGGGACAGGGCTGGGGACACACAGGAAGAGCCCACGCCACTGCCAGCAACAGAACACCCCAAATTGCTCCCTGGAGTTTTCAACACAGACTGATTCCAGGCACGAGTCAACAGTATATTACAGTAATTGCAAAGCCTCTATATTTATTCTTAATTTCATTAATTTTTAACTAACTTTATTACTGTCAGGGCAGTTACTTCTGTGTTATATAAGTTTACATCCATAAAGTCTCCTCTCTCCTGCTGAGAGAGGAAGAATTCATATTTAAGTCCTTTGCATCATCTCAAATGACCTTGTCATTTGGGAGCCTATTAAAAGAAACAAAACACCAAACAAAACAGATCAAAAAACCATATCAGTCAGGCCCCAAGTATTTTTATCTTTCAAGAAAACTTTGTAGAATAAAACTTGAAACAAAATAAATTATGGTTACCCTGCTTACTATGGTACTTGAGTGAGGGTATGAAAAATGACCTTTCTTGAAGTGACAAAACATCACAAAAACAAATGATGCCACTACAGTGATATTAATGTCATTAAATTGCTGTTTCGATGAGAATAAGAACTGCCCTGTGTGACAACTATAGACAGATCAAGGAATATCATGAGTCAGTCTATACCTTGTTTGTTTTCTTTTGATTTTAGTTTGACGTTTCTGCCACTCCAGCCTCAGTTTTAACATTAAGCTTATTCTTACAACAGTTCAAGAAGCCAAGATGGTTTTATCCAGAATATGCAATGCAATACCTCTAGGATGATTGTGCTTTTTGTAAAGTAATATTTACCCAATGAAGCTTAGAGGAATTCTTGTCTTTCACTCACTGTTCTTATTGTTGAATGGGTGCCTCATTGCTCACATACCCACAACAGTGCAGGCCCTGGAATAAATAGCGGCTTTTTATTCCTCGAGTATTTATCACTTTTAAATAGACAACATATGACTCAGAATGCGAGTTCAGGGCTTCCACCAGGTGATAAAAGGGGACATTCAGGAGCCCTGCTGGATCACAGATGTGGCAACCAGCTCCACAAAATGCTTTAGTTCTCTTCTGCCTCAAAAACATATCATTATTGTGACTGGTGAAAGAAACAAACAGGTAATTATGGATTGCAATATTGTTTTAATTTTGACCACTGCCTTTTCCACCAGTGCCATGAACAAACTTGGGTGTGTATATTTGCTCCTATTTTGAAATGGCTGTAACAACACTTGCATTTAGCTTGTGATTTTTTACCACCTGTGTGAGACAGTTTCCAGCTTTTTTTAGGTAATTTATTGTGGTGAATATGCTACAAAATATTAAACAGAGCATACTGGTTATGGTACCACACAAATATTAAGATCATAATTCTGTGAGCCTGTTGGTTACAATTCTCAGGCCCTCCTGCATAATTGCACCATCCATGCTGAAATGATTTTGTCAAGAGCAGTATAACTACAGCACATTTTGAAACTAGGGCTGACATCTTAAAATCTACCACCAAGCCGTTCAAACTGGAGCTGGGAGCTGAGGACAGGGAGCCATTCCAAGGCTGCTGGCTGGAAACCCTGCCCTCAGACACACGCACTTCATGGCTGGACAAGGCTTCCCGAGCGCTCCCTTCCCTCGGCCCCATCTGCTGCAATGGCACCGCGCCCGCTCGCCCGGGATGGAGCCGGCTTGCGCGGTGCCAAGCAAAATGAGTTTAGATGGGCAGTTTGTGAGCTGTGGCTCTTCTACAGAAAGTCCCTCCTCGGAAGGGCACTGGCACGCAGGTGCCAAACGCCACTTTAGACTTGATGGCATCTGCTGGTGCTCGCGTGCCAAGAGCACAGCACCTAAATGGAGATGGTAACAAAGATGGGAATCTACATTTATGGTTGCCAGAAGGCTGCCTGTGCTCAAACATAAAGCCATCAGGACAACACAGGGTATCAAACTCGATATTAAACTCAATCACAGCCTCAGAACAGCCTGTTAAAGGATAAATCACAACTGGGGATCACATAAGGAAACAAGAAATCCATGATGGTGAAAAGGTCCAAAACACTGTTTTGCACCTACCGAAAGGACTATAAAGCACCCAAAACTTCATTACCCTTGTGAACTCTCCAGTACATTTACAGTGGAAGAATTAAAGGTGTTCTGTTAAAACCCATTCAAATGCCAAGGCACAAAGAAAAACAAACATAAAACAACCAAAGTCTCACTAGAAATTCCTTAGCCTGTCTTCCATTTGCATGCATAGAAGTTTATGCTCTACTTATCCTCTTAATGGCCCAACATGTTAAATAGGTGTCTACTCTAGACCTCATAAGCAGAAACAGGTCCCTTTGCTTTCCTTCTAAGGCAGAAGATTACAAACACTTAGAGACTCTCCTCAAAAGACAATAAGGGATAACTGATTGCTTTTTCCTGCAGCTTCCTCCTTGCCTGACCTCCCTTAATAAGCTTCTGACGTTCATCATTTCCCCCTCAGAGGCTATAAATCATAATGGGTTATAATTGTTATTTCTTTGTATGGCTTCTACAACAAAAAGACGTTTCTGTTGCATTAGGAATTGTACACTCACAGATCGTGAAAAACAATTTCTCCCACAAAAAGCTAGAAGTCCTGTCTAGCCAAAGGTGTCCCAGGTGCTGCTCATCAGCTCCTTACTCCTCCCTCCTAAGATTGGAAAGAAGACTAAACAAGAAAAAGGTGTTCCCTGTAGCTTGCCACTTACTAAAGAGATTGTGAATCCAGGGAATTCTTCTGTTGTGTAAAGAGCAACACACAGAACTTTAATTATTACACTCTGGACCAGCTAATCGCCTTCTAGTGCTTTGACCAGAATAAACAACAAACTCTCCCCAGTTCTTTCTCCCTCCCTCTGCCCTTTTTGTCAATCTGTCCATATCATATGACCCAGACGATGAGGATGGCCATGCTGAGCCAGGGCAAAGGCTCACCCAGTCCCTGACTGTCTGCTCTGGCAATGGCCCACAGGGTCTGCTTGGGTAAACACAGATCAAGGTGCTTCCTACAGGGATTATAAACCTTTGTGAAGGAAACCTCCCGGTCTGCCCGCTCAGGAGGCACTCTGGCACTCACACTCCCAACGCCAGAGACCTTCACTGCTGGCACCAGGAATCCAACGGGGCCCCACTCAACTCCCCACACGCCCCACTCACAGCCAGACCAGGTTCCCTTTAGCAGAGCCCCAGACACCCCAACCCTCAAAATAATTAACTCTTGGTGCAATAACTAAATAACAGCCCGAGCTAGTGCCTCTAAGGAGGGACCCAGAGCAAAGGGCTCACTGGGCTTTTATCCCCTCACGGTCCAGACAGGCACAAGTCTTGCTCTTTCCCCCCAGAGCCCTCAGTTCCTGCTGTGTCCCTGGGTGTCCCCCACCTGGCTGGGCCACAAGTGCCTGTGCACTTTGCTGGGCACAGGGTGAGAAGTTTTCAGCCTCTTGCCTCAGGGTTCCACACAGAGCTCAACTTGCAGCTGCACCCAAAGCCCCCTGCAGCCAATGTACTCCCCAACAACATTCAGAGTTTCAGCTCTTACGCTTTCTTCTGTTGTTGTTAGGCTTTTCATTCTAATTTGTCTTTAGCTAAGGTTTCCACAAGTGATTTTTCTCAGCAACATTTTTTTTTAATAGAAGAAGCGCATTATTTTGTTAACACCTTGTATTTCAAAAAGAAATCTTAATGAAATCTCTTCTTCTACTCTAGCTGCCTGTAATATATTTGAAGTGTTTGCACCTCGTCTGCACGAAGTGTTATCCCATTCACAGATCAGGCAGCGAGAACACACAGAGCCAGCCACAGCACATTACTCACCACCTTCTCACCCCAGCTGTCCACGAAAGCAGCACCCCAAGCAAGAGGAACCCGTCTCACGCTGTCACTGCCAGGACACGGGGGGAGCACCCTGGGCTGAGCTCAGCCTTCCTGGCAGGCTGGGTGGGGGTGCCAGGTGAGCCTTCTCAGGGCCACCTGGGTGCACCGGTGCCCCTCCTGCTCTGCTGCTACTGACCTGCGTTAGTCACACGCTCAGCTGAAATGTTTTTATCACTTACCCAGGCCTCTGTAGCTTCTCTAACCTTGGCAAGAATTGTCCCAGGTGTTTTTCTTTGCTGCAACTTATTCAATATATAAACAACTTCTGCATATCCAAGTCATTCCTCTGGCTCCCCGTACAGCTATCTTTTTTTCTTTGCTCTGTAATTAAGTCATTTTTACCCTCCCAACCTCAGATACTCCATCCTATCTCCAAAACAGCTTCGATCAAGCCAGTTTTAGACCTTGTTTCCACAACCACATCTCATGTGAGTCAACTGCTATTCAGTTCAATGGGAATATTTAACAAGGTCTGAGTGGCTTTACCAGGAACTGGATCAAACATATGATCTTGTAACTGCTGAAACTCCTATTGCAACTAGCAAACATGTCAGCTCCTGGCAGCCCAGTCAGATTTAAGGAACACTTAAATATCGATATTATTTACTTTTAAGCAAGGTGTAGCAGTCCTATTGCTTTAAGAATGACTTCAGCACATACTAAAATATAAGGACAAGATGAAATATTTTCCTGAGGCAGTAATATATATTTTAACTGCCTTTAATTGCAAGAATTGGCAAATATGCCTCTCACACTCTACTAGCTGTCACGTATGTTGCATTGCCAATAGCTACTAGAATTTTTCCACTTTCAGTCTGCTGCCATTTCAGCAGCACAGACCGTGCTGTTGTTTTTATTCTCCAAAACAGCCTGACTTTATGATTCTGTTCATTTCACACCTGGCAACACAGAAAATGCAGAGGTAATAGAGGGGAAATCCTTTAGCAATCAGGAAAATGACTAGAACTGCAGTGGAGATGTGTGTTATTTTCTCAAGCAGCAATAAAACGTGTGTGAATTTTCAAGGGAGCTACAAGTCATTGTTTGCTACAGTGACATGCCAGCAAATGCTCATGTTATCCTTTAATAATATGAAGATAGTACTCATCACAGCCCTCCCAGAGCAAAATACCGGGGAGGCAGGTGTTGCAATACAAAGTAGCTCAATGTGGAATATGTGTAACACACTGTTGATGCTAGAAACAGATTTTCTGCAGCTGAATATAAACATAAAAGCTCACAAACTTACACAGGCGCACAAATGCATGTTCCTCTATTGCTTAGAACAGTGAAAAAGCGTTGAATGTTCTTTTACCTGAAGCATGATGGAAAGTTTAGGTTCTGAAAAGTAAGTCCAATTTCCTGTCTGTGGTTTCATGATGTTTTCTTGGTCACAGTGTCTTCTAGCTTAGTCTTCTCTAGAGATGGCAGGTTTCTTGCTGAGACTGGAAAGATAACCTGCATGATTTCCAATAGGTATTGATAGGAAAGAGCATGCCAAAAATTCAACATGTGCACTTGCAAAAATTTTTCATTGTCTTAATCTAAACAGTGGTTTATGTAGTCATTTTTCAATCAGCAACAGTAAAACAATCTACAGAGGGAATCACTTGTTGCCATCATGAATCCAGACACAACCCATCATCCCCACGTGTGGATGGGAGAGATGAGGAACCAGAGCTTGGGTCAAGTTCAAGTTCCCCAGTACTGAATTTCTACAGGATATCCAGAAAACATATCTAAAAAGTGCAGTGGGAGAGAGGCCAGGTCTAGATAAATTCAGGAGTCCTCGTCTTAATCAACTAGGTGAAGGAAAGAAGGAAAGAATTCCCCAAGACAGAAGATATGGAATAAAAGAACATAACCTCAACCGGGATTAGATCCAAGTCCCATGAAGGACGAAACAAAGGAAACTCTTCTTCACAATTATTTCACATACTCCTGACTTACCTCAAATTCATTTTCTGAACTTTTTCCAAATAAATTCCCCAGCCTGTTTCACCACAAAAATCTGCTTTAAAAAATCCCAAGTGATTTTATATAATTTGCAGATGTTGTCGTATTAGTTATGCAAGCTAGCTTTCTCTCCCAATGCTTCATTTAATGCTCCAATAAATATTGAGACTGCAATGGACTAGTTCTTCCAGCCTAGTATATGCTGAGAAACTTTTTCACAGCACAGGAAGTGTCCCTGTAAAACATATAAAGGGATTAAAATGCAGATTAATTGCTTAGTAAAGCATAAAATAATGAGCAGAAAAAAATTAATAAAATTAAGCAGTAAACTGATTATATTTACATGAATATTTAATATATTGTATTATATTTCAATACGCATTTATTATATAAATTTGGTAACATTAAATAAATGCATTCCTAAAAGCTCCAAAATGGTCACACAATTGACATATGAAAGAATATAAAACTTCTGGGAGAAAAAAACTATTATATTAGTGGTGTTTTGTAAGGAATCATTATCCCATTGTTTCTAGTAAAGGCTTTTGCTTTAATAATATACCCTTCCAAAAATATAATGTGCAAAAAAAAAAAAAAAAAAAAAAGAAAGCACATACTCTAATGACTTTTTTCAGTGAAGGGCAAAGCCTGTAGGGGCCTTAGGGAAGGCAGGCAACAAATGTCATCTTTCTTTTCATATAATTGTATACCCATGTGCTTTATGTAATCAAAATGAATACTTCAATTTGTTACATATTTCACCGGAGGAACAGAAGGCATATGGAAAAAAAGCCCCAGGGGCAAATGATCTCACTCACCTGGAAAACAGTGCGTGTGTTAATAGAGTAATTTGTTAATTAAAGATTCTAAGATGCCCACCAAAGCCATTTATTTCTGAATTACCACTTCCTAGAGTTAAACAAGATCCCTGGTAAAACGTAATTAGAACCTCTATTTTTCCCGTGTCTCCGGCGTTGCTGAGCGCCATCAATCTGACAGGATTCCCGAGAGTTCCCTCGGCGGCAGATGGCCCGCGCGCCAGCCCGGCCTGCGCCGCGCACCGACAACAACGAAGATAAAACAATTTCACGCCTGTCGCTGGAGCTCTAAGACACAGTGCTGTATTGAATTATCTTCAAGTTAAGCTCCTTACTGGCAGTGGAACACAAAACAGGGACGACTGCAGAAGACAAATAAATACTCATTTATAAAACTCCAAGCGCAGTCAACATTTTTTTTTCAGGGTTGCTTAAAACATAAGCAGTGGTGCTTCAGCTCACTGCAGCACACATGAGAACTTGGCCATGAGGATACCTGGGAATACTTTCCATTTCAACTGTGTAGCATCACCTTACAAAACTTTTAATTGTTTTTTTTTTCTCCTTTGAAGAAAACAAAAAAGAATTACTGTGTTCCATCCTGAGAACCCAAATAACTCCAGTTTTGTTTTAAAAAGGAACAAACACAAGTGACTACCTTGCACTTACTGCAGCAATATCAAACATGAGGTAAATAACCACAGGTGTGTGTTATTCAGGAAAGCCCTGAATCCAAGGCTTTCCACGGAGGGGGCTTTTTAGGTTCTTATGGCAGGCAGAAGGAAGAATTGTTCTGGTTGGAATCGCAGTGTTTGGCTTTCCTTCCTGCTGCTGCTGTTGGCTGCGCTCCCAGATTTTTCCCCATGTGTGGTACTGGGTTCTCCATCCTTCCTAAGGCAGGAAACCAAAAGGATGAAAGAAACATTTATTGAGGAATGGCATTGGAACTAGGGGTTATTTTTAAAAGCACACTTCCAGGTGTGAAATGTAGTAGGAAGACAGAGCTAATAGCTCAATGAGACAGTGGGGAACTGCAAGGTACAGTTGCTTCTATTCTTAATGGAGGAATTTGGCCAAAGCTGTGGGCAGATCATATTTGAATTATAAGTAATCACAGCGGAGCTTCCTCTTGGCAAGTTGGTAAGAAACACTTAAGATTCCAAAAGCTCCACTCTCTGGTTCTCCAGAAAACCCAGGAAATTCTGTACCAAGGGCAGCTCACAGTTTTATACTGTAATGAGCCTTGGGGATTTCTCAAACACAAGCATCAATGCAGAGCTATTCTTATTTAGGGCTCATCTTAGGTACAAGCATGACTCATCACGTGTGCACCCTCTTGCAGCAGGGGCTGGTCTGTGGTTCTTCACCAAACAGTTTATAAGGGATTGTCCCTTAAAGTAAGTTTATCAATCTACCGTTATAAAATTTAACAGCTGATATTAAGAACAAGATGTTCTCTTTGCATTAATATGAGATTTCCCACATGTAAAGTTATATTCACAAAAGCATAGCTGTCTTTAGTGATTAAATCATAAAAATACTCATTTCTAGACATAAAATCCCTAAATCTGACAGTTTAAATGTTTGAATCAAATGCATGTTATCCACCAGTCAGAGAATGCACTATGAATGTGGATACTCCTAAACACTAATCCACTGCAAAGTCATTTTGCTGTAGTAGGCATATAAAAGCAGAGTAATTAAAGTTGACATGACAATAACACAGCAGGAAGGTTGGTACACTAAACCTATCATGGAAGACAACATAGCCCATGAAGACATATGGTAAATAATGGTATTCTGTATGCCAGATAATGAGTGCTTCTGGAAAAAGTGACAAAAGGCTCAGCACTGCAGTAGCAAAATACTTAACACAGGCAATTGATAGTTTATATCCTGGCTATTACCAAGAGAGAGGTTTTGCTTCTGTGTTTGCCACGTTGTCTTGAGAGCTCAGTGATTCTGATATTTCCCCTCTCTTTCTGTATTTACATTTACTTTTGGCACTTGTCGTGACTTCAGCCATTGGGAAGTTTCAATATTGGCTCACTTTGCAGCTCTGAGAAGTCTGTTTCTTTACAAAGTAGAGGTTTCTTTTCCCTAAGCTTCCTGGGTGCTTTGTCATACCTTTCTTGACTTTTAAAGAAAAAACCCAATACTCTGAACCCAACCCGCCTCATTTTTCTACTGCAACAGTCAGATGAGGAAGTGAGCCTAGAGTACCCCAAACCCACCACCTTCTCTATATCAAAACTGACAGATATATTTTCTGTTCTTCCCTGCATCCTGCCTCAGCAGCCTCTCTAATGTCCATTTTGCTTCAGGCTGTGCCTGAACACAAACCCTTCACCTGTCCATCTCACAATCTCTCTCAACTTGGACAATTTTTCTTAAGTCTGCAATGGCCCAAGAGAATGTACTTAGTGCCTAACTGACACCTCAAAATAACACGCTGAAGGTTTCCAAGTTTCTTTTCATAAGGCAGATCAGCATGCAAGGAGGAAATACTTTATTTTAATACCTTTCCCTGAATCATAAAATCACTGAGGTTGGAAAAGACCTCTAAGCTGATCCTCCCAGCACCTGCTCACCATGAAACCATGTCCTCCAGTGTCCTGCTTTCGGACACTTCCACATGAAGGGTCACTGGGGAGAGTGGAGGCCTGGAGAGGCTGTCCCATGTCCACACAGATATCCTGGCACTTCACTAGGAGAGGAACAAAGGGAAAGCTGCTCTAGGAAACACAGGCGAGACAGAGTTAATGGATTTTCCAGTAACAACTCTGCTCATTTCCCTGGTAAAGAACCGTGGGGCCCGTTGCTGCCGGGGTCTGCAGAGAAGCCCGCTGAAAGCCGACCGCTCAGCAATCTCTGTCTCAGACATTTGTGCTGCACTGTAATGTTTACAAGCTCAGGCAAAAGTCTAAGCATGTTAGTTTTGCACTAAAATGAAAAGCCTGAATACAATCATCTCTTCTAGAAAGCTGATACATGTGCAAACTAAAATAATAATAAAAAAAAGGATTATACATTGCTGGGCTAAGATGACTCTGTTAGTTCCAATTTCCTTGCCTAAGCTGTTCATGAATGGGAAATGCAACCAACACTAAATACGTTTTCTTTTGTTTCTACATAGAAATATTTTTAAAGAGAAATCTGACTGAAAGCCATGGAGCCTACTCCTCAGATTTAATCTGTGAGTAGTGTTTTGGAATATTTTTTAAGGCTACAAGCAAACTGTGTTCTTAGGGCTGCTGGCAGAGGAGCCAGTAAATCAACGCCTGGCAAGTCAATACGATGATCTAATGGGACCATGAGAACAACTTGAAACTTGAGATGTTGAACCGAAGTGAGAACAGTTCTTCCACTCTAACTGAACTGCATCTTAAATTACTTGGACGAATAAAAGGGTTTTGAAAACCTTTGACCCATTCTATTTGACAGAATACAATTTAACTGTAAAATAGTCAATAAAACTAATAATTGCCCGAACATCTACACGTGAAAAGATTTCACTTGACGTAGTGAATAAATACATAGCATAATTGTGTTTTTTTAAAAAACAAATCAACCCTTGATGAAGTCCAGAGAGATTAGAAAATGTCAGTTGTCAAAAATGAATCTAAACTATTAAAAGCTAAGCATAAACAAAAATGTATTCTACCCCAACAGTGCACCCAGGGAAAACAGGATTAAGTTACTGGTGACTAGAGAAAGAATGAAAATTCTCACATTTTATGCCTTGTCACATGTCTCTAGACACAGCCACCTGTCATTCCTGCTTCAGATTTTCACAAATTATTTTTGTACCAGTGATAAAAAGTGAAGGTAAATACACACAAAGTTGGATAAAACCTTTCTTAATTTGGAAAATAATCTGGGATTTGAATGCCATTGACCAAACCTGGATTTTAATTTTTATTTTTTGTGAGTTGGCAGTGACAGGGCTTAATGGAGATACTGATTTATCCCTGCTCCATGCATAAGATTCAGCTGCCCCTTGTAATCCCACTTCTGTTTGGGTTGATTTTTAGCGATGTGCCTTTAATGAAATCACCAGGATCAATGGTCTTCCGTGCAACTTGGCAGGTCAGCCATGGCTCTATCCACCTGAATCCTGAAAATCTCTAAGGATGCATATTCTACCACCACTCTTGAGCAATTTTTCTCATTACCACATGAATGAAAAAATCCCACAGACCCACCGCCTTGCCAAAAAAACCCCCACAGCAAACCCAAACCAAACACCCAAACCCCCCCACATACTTCTACGCAGAGCTTTGAGCTTCAAGAGAAATTTTCATTTAAATTCTATCAATATATTTTATCACTAATATTAAAATTAATAGCAAATGTACTAAATAAAATATATATTTGAAATGACATAACATTTCAAAAATGGACTTAATCTTCCCTCATGCATGTTTAATTAAGGCTTTAAATTATGCCACCCTGCACTGTTAAGCAATGTTTCTTTACATTACTGAGGTTTCACATTACACCGAAGGTAAAAGCAACATCAGGACAGTGTAGCTTTTGTCACAGGCTTTGGAATGTTTGTGTTGATTCACTGATATGCATATGATTCTTAACTATCTTATATATACATATATATTATATATATAATGTGTTAAATGTTTACCAATGTTTCTAACACATTCCCAAGCCCACCAGAACTATTTTATCAATGACTAAATTAAAGAGTTTATGCTGAACCAGTATTAGCTACAGTACATTACAATTCACGTCACCATATATTTTATGATTGGGCTTTTCAACCAACAAAAAAGGTTTTCTCTAAGTTGTTAATGGCAAGACTCTCTAGACAAATAATGTGGAATAAGGTGGGACATAAGCATAAGTGCCTGAAATCAGTCATCCTGGTTAGTTCTGGTAGTTGTCATAACTGGGAAATGCAACATTATACTACTCTGGATGCTGTTATACTAGAAAACAAGTCAGGCATCTGTGTGCAATTTGCTTTACAGCATTTAACAGATATATATATATATATATATAGAGGCAGTTTTGCTGATTTTAGGTGTAAGGTTTTGTAATTTGTTTTTTTTATAATGATGATTCACTGACGGAAAGTGATGTGAAAATTGTACCTAAATACAAACCCATACATGTATTTTACCTTCTTTAACATTCCATTTTCACCACAAAATTCAAAGAGTAGATAAAGCCCTGTCATACAGGTGACCAGATATCTAGATGGAAGCGTCAGTGAAATTTGATATACAGCATTTACTACAGACACCCATCACTGGCTGTATCGATGGTGAACAACCCCAAAATTCAAAAGCAGCTTCATTAAATTCATGAGACAATTTAAAGTAAATAGCTACTTAGATAAGACAGAATATTTACACTGTAACCCCAAATATCTAGGAGGAAATACAAGAAAAAATACATGAAAGGTTCTTTACTCATATGTAAAGTGTACTTGCCTGAACTGGCTCAGTGAAAGCTTTGTTAAACTTCAGCTATGCACAGGCCTTCGACACTGAGCGAATGCAGTTTCTGGGCATTATTTCTGCTGGGAGTTTTCGTCTTTTTTCTGCTGCTAGTATTGTCTCTGTACTCTGGATTTCACAATGAGAAGTTGAATTTAAGTGAAGTTGTTTAAATGAAGTTATGCTTCTGGCTGTGTGTTCTTTAAAGGGATGGGATTTCTCCTCATACATTGCTGTGATCAGCAGCTCCTTCCCTGGAGGTTCCCTCATGGCACTGCCAGGACGCAGGCACAAAAGAATTGCACACCATCGTAAGTTGAGGGGGGAAGAACAGAAATAAACCTCAACAGTTCAAACAACAACAAGGACATGAGCAGCACATTACCGTAGAAATAAGCCTCTGTAGTACACAAAACTTGAACACAGGGGGAAGAAGAAGAAAGCAGGGCAGAAATGAGACTACCTACTCCATTCACAGCCCAAATGCCATTTCATGGCAAGGCACTCAAGAGAAAGTGGCCACCTAACCTGCCTTTTTAACGAGTACCCGTTGATTAGTTAGAGATCGTCCACAATTGGAATGTTTTTTTGTAGACACCACATCCTTTATTTCCAGAGCTCAGAATTTCGACTGTGAATGTCTGAAAAACAGCCAATGTGAGTGACTAATAGGGGTAGTATCTACCCTCTGGTAAGGAGCGTTTCCAGCTACTGGGTTCTCTATTTGTCAGTGAAAACCATTGATTTAAGCATCCAAAATGAAAACGTTTGCTTACAGCGCAGTCTCTTTGCAGCTCAGAATTAAATTCACAACAGCTGCAATTATGATCAGTCTTCCAACCCTCAAGAAACAATTAAGGTTACTGCAAGGGAACACATTCATCATGACAGAGCAGAACTGGTGAAGGCAAAGGGCATGAAAAGCCTGTTCAGATGCCATCAACTCTGTAGCATGACAAGAAGTTGTATCTATCTTGTAAGAGCAGGTTGTAGCAAAGAGATAAAAACACTCATCCCCTCTGAGCTGCACGTTTACACACGGCTGGAAATACACCTGTCCTTCCTCAAGGTGTTTTCTCAGGGTTTCGTAACTTTTTTTACATTATTTCCAAATGTCTGCCTTTGAAATGCTGTAGATGAAAGTAATTAGGCAGTGACATCAAAAGATGTTTAGTTAAATTAACTGGGTTCTATTTAGAAGCTTCCTTGCATGTTGCATTCCTATGGTAACCGGGCGTACTGCATCCCATCACACAACACCCACCTGGGACAGAAGGATAAGGGGAAATTATACATTGCATAATTGAAGATACTTTCACATTTTTTCAGTGGGACCTGCTCCAAATGCATTTACAGTTTTGGTTGTTATTTTTCAGTCTGGAAGAAATCTCTACACAGAAATGACTTATTGTACACACGAAGAAAATCACTGGTCATCATGCTCACTGTAACAATAAATATTTGTTCAAAAATCTGCAATTAATTCAATTACTATCTTATTTTGCACTAGACCAAACAACAATTTGAGAAAGTTGTGTGACATATCAAAATTGAGCAAATTATTCTTTATAAGATCCAATTATTTACCAGATCCAAAATACTGCCTGTTTGTCAGCAAAATTCAACACAGCATCTCCAAAAACCTGTTGTCAGCCTGTCCTTTCCTACACAGCACCTACAAAAACACACACTGAAAATGAGCAGTGGGTTACTGACTTCAAGCAGCCAAAACCTTACCCAAAAAGCCAGTTCATTTCATTATATCCCAGTGAAAGAAACGACTCTGCCTAGGAATTCTGTCAGCAACAGGAAGGGTCTTGCTTGTTTTGGTTGTTTTTTTAATTGTCTTGCTAATTAATATTTGGCAAGAATGGAAAAATTTCCATATTTTATAATTTCAACAAAACAAGCACAGAGGCAAATTAAGATCTGGATTTTACATGTTTGATTTTTCATTAAAATATACCTACCTATTATCATTTGTGCAAAAGGATCTGCTGTTGTTTGACTTCACAGTTTTTTCCAGGTTGTTTTTCTATGTCAGTTTTTTTTTTTTTTGCTCCATGTAAAAAAACTGACCTGACTGGAAGATATGGTGATATAACCATATTGAGAAAAGTGAGTTATTTACGGTTATTGAGAGTGGAATGGGCTCTCACTTTAAGAAACTGTAAAAAATGGTCTTAAAAGTCTTCAGAACACATATTAGATCAAAACCAAGCACTTTCTATAACAAGTGCATAGCCAAAGTGACGGCTGAATCACTTAAACACTAACTGAAACACTACAGAAATATATAGTCCTGGATTATTCCTCGAGTCCTGAGAAATGAGGAGCACTTCCTCACGTGCATCATCTCCCCTGAACGCACTTTATTACTCAGACTGAGAGGAGAACAGGAGCCAGGTTCTGAACACTTGATTTAAAGCTGGATTAGTGGCACTGGTGAACAGCGTTGCTCCAAAGCTCTGCAGTGTTTATGGGCCTTGGCCAGCGTTTATGGTCTCACTAGAACCTAGGGCCAAAGGCAGCTGCTGCAGAATGCCTCCCTGCTGCTTGAACTCAACGGCTGTTCTCTGTATTTCTTTCTGAAATTACTTCAATTTGTGTAAATTACACTAAGGATTTGCACAGTAATTTCTTCTGAAACAATATTAGAAAAAAAAAATACAGAATGACTTTTTTAGTATTAAAAACACTGTATTTTTCTCTTTTCCTACATGAAAACTTCATGAAACTTAAAATGTTAAGAAAGGATATTTCATCTACTGATTAACTGAATAAGGTAAGCGTATCCACTACATTAGAAGGTAAATGCCACAGTTCCAGTGTCCTGAAGGAAGAGAGAGAAATTATTTCTGTCCTGAGTTGCACGCCCTGTTTGTGCCTGACACAAAAATCAAACCCACGACCCTTCATTTCTGTACATTCTGTTCCTCACAAAATAATAACCATTTCAGGATCTTGGATCGGTTTAAGTGTGAATATCCAGAGCTGACAGTAGCCAAAATTCCTTCCTAACCCCAAAACATAACCCGAATGGCACACACAGCAAGCCTCAGATGTATGCCAGCAAGGTTTTCCTTCTCTTCCTCTGGATTTGCAATGCAAAACAAATCCCCCAAAAGAAAGGTGTGTTTTTAATCTTCCTTTTTGACAGCTCAGGTACCAACCGACAGCTTTAAAACACATTAATCTGACAAGGAGCATCACAAGACAGAGAGTTGAGAGGAAACTAGAATTCATGTTTAAACACTCAAAGAAGCAAAGGGTTTGGTTTTTTTTTTTTTTCCTGAAGAAATATCCATTGGGATAAATAGTAATTTTCTTCTTGTATAACAGAGCAAGTATATTAATGTTTCTGGATGACTGGAAAGAAAAAATGTACTATTGAATAAAAAATTAGTTCCCTTTGACAAACATCAAGAAAAATCCAGTTCTCAAAATCTCTCCTGCTTGCCGAAGGAGAATGAACATGCAAATTATTGCACAGACTTTACAAGAAAAATAATATAGCCGCATTTTTAAAATTACCAAATTCAGTTACTCCAGGATGGTATGGTAAGGCCTTCTAGGAAAATAATTGGCTGAGACCCCATTTATGGTTATTAGTACACAGATATGGTGTGCTTGGGATGTTAAACCTCCAAGGAAGTGGCTGAGCCTGTGAGGCTGATGATCAGTGGGATAGGTCTGTGGAAACAGAACATTCAAAATTGTTCTTAGCAGTCTCAGAAAGAGCATCCAGAACCATTTAATGGCTCCAGAAATTCCAATCAGACCCCAAAAGCTGTCAAATCAAGGCCTATTTGAATACCCTGAACTCAAAATCCAGACTTTGGCTTGAGATTTCTGAGCTAAACCTTCATAGAACCAAAAACTCACTGAGAGAGATGAGTTCAGGCTACAAATACATATTCAGAGCAGCTCAACCAGATGCAGATGTTGCAGATGAGGATATGCAGATTTCAAGTTAAACCAATACCAACTTACTACTATTTTAATAGAACATCGACCAGGAAAGGGCCCCTCTCCCAGGATGATGTCATTGTTATCACGGGATAAGAGGAACACATCACTTAAAGGGGCACTTAATTCAGGTCCAAGGTAAGATGTGTGTGACTGTTCTGTGAAACAGAGCAACCACTTAATACGACAAGCAAAAAATTATTTGAAGCTGAACTATCACAGAGTGAACACAAATTTGTAACAGAATCACCAAGAAAAATACCCGCTCTGACACAACACCCAACTGAAATGGTCCACAAGTATTGTAGATCCATGGAACTGCAGGGAAAATGGAACATATTTAAAACATGAGCATTTTTGGTCACCTGGTATGTTTGTTTCTGATGGCCAGGAGCAATCCACTGCAGCAGAGCACTCCCAGGAAGAACACCAGCAGGAGAGGGCACTACGCAGCTAAGTGAGCTCTCACCATCACAGGAAATACTTCAGTTCCTGGGATTAGAAACACAAAATGTCCATCACTACTGAATCTTCTGTTATTACCCACTTCTAAGCAAAAAAAATAAATCCCACCTTTTATTTTTGTTTGAAAAGACATGAAAATAAGGTGCTTAAATTAGCCAGCAATCAAGGGGTGCAGACAATTTGCAAAATTTCTCTGCAAGACTACTGAAGTTTGAGCCTGTAAGGTCCTGTTTCTCCTCCTCACCTTTCTTCCCACCTCTGCAATGCACCACTGGCATCTCCAAACCCCGCTTTTCCCCAGTGGCAGTGAGGCTCTGCAGATCCTGTCCTCTGCTCTGAAATCCCAGAAGCCACTACTGTACATCATGCCACCTAAACCTACTTAGTGACCCAGCATCAATTTGAGCATTCCCAGCCTCTTTTCCATCTAACACCCAGGTTTGGACAACTACTGCCACCAAACTGAATTTTGCCTCCCTATAAATTCAGCCCACGACGACAACATTAAAATTCCACCTTATTGTTTACCTGCATTTAAGGCCAGCCCTGAAGGCTTTCAAGAATTCCTGAGAATGTGAGCACTTGGCATTATGGCTTCAGGATAAAATATGGCTCTATTTTCCACATTATTTAAATTACCTTACATTTTTTATTTCCACTGTTATTAAACTGTAATGAATTTATTTGTTTATGGAAGTGTGCACTGCATGTCTAGTACTGTTCTGTAATAGCTGGATTTAGAGCCAGCCTCTGATTTCTATCCTAGACATCATTAAACAATTTATTTTCTGTGATAGGGGAATGTGCTCTTGGGCAAGAGCTCTCCATTAATATGAATTATTGACAATATGTATATACATGCATTATGGATTTAAAAGATGAAAAGAAAGCTTGCCAGTTATTCTATGGAGGTTTCTCCATCTACGAGGCCACTGAGTTTCAGACAGCTGTCTGCTGAATGGTCACAGACAGGGAATCCCTGATGACCACCAGGGTTTTGCTTTCCTGTTGCAGGAATTATACACACTGCTGCAGAACAGAATTCTCCGGCTGGCAATATCTGCTTAGCCCTGCACTGCTCCTCCCCATTGCAAGGTGACGTTGTGAGCCAGCTGACAGCTCCCCAAACATCCACGCTCCCTGGAAAGGGGTCTCAGCACTGCCACCAAAGGCACGTAGTTTTATTTAAAAACATCTTGCAAAGAGGGAATGTTTTGGTAACCGCAGCGTTTGAGGACAACTGTGTCACGTTTAGCCGCTCCCGCTGACGTGTCTGCTCGCAATGTGTCAAATGGCATCTCCCAGCCCCGCTAAGCCTCCTAACCCTGCGTGATCATGAACCACGATGGGCAGAAGCAGCGGTGACACCACACATCCCACTGCGACACGGCAGCACGCAGAGCCTGGAATACTTCAGTCTCAAGTAAAACCTTGTTTTCATGTTCATGTTTCCCCGCAACTCTGCTCTCTGTGAAAAACACTCTAAATAGGTGTTTGTGCCCTCAGCCTTTCCAGGTAATTAGGCCCTGAGCTACTGCAGGATTCCTACATCCCATGGTGCATGCTAATGCCGCACAGTGCTGCGTCAGGAAACCCCAGCACTCGCCATCCTGGGGTTCAAAGCAGAAGTACCCCCCCAAGGTTAATTGAATAAAAAGAGGCAGGGGGCTTCTAAAGATTAATTATCACTAATTTCTGCAGGCTTGAGTAGATTTTACAAAAACTGTCTTTAAAAGCTCTTGCAGCAGTGCCTCCCCTCCACCCGGCCTCATTTCTATCTCTTTGCGTCACGATACAGCTCCATGAATATTGATAGGTCTGACCCCCCTCATCCCAGTCTTTCTTTTCCCTCCAAAAGTATCGGCATGCCTGCCCCTCAAACCACTTTCTATTGTCCTTCAAGACATTTTTCAGAGTAGCAATTCCTGCTCCCCCTGTGCATACTGTCCTTCACCCCATACAACACTGCTTCCCTCAACAACCTGCTGCCCAAAATGCAGCTCCCAGTACCTGACTGGTGACTCAAGACTGCTTTTTTTGCACAGATGTTGTCTATGTCAGGGTATTTACCACTGCATGTAAAACACAACGCTATTGCAATGCTAAAATACTATCGCTCTTTTTCCTCATTATTGATTTCTTACCTTTGGCAATTCCCTCATGAAACCTTTTGTAATCCACATTCTGTATCTCACCCCAACACTTAGCTTCTATTTAATTTGCTTTTTACAACCTTAATAGCATTTTGCCTTTTTTATTAACCAATAACACATTCAATGGCCCACATCATTTTATGGAAAATAAACCACAAAATATCCCACACCCCAGATTGGGTTTCTTCTTACAGCTTCAAGAACAGAGTCCTGAGTGACCTCTGCCATGGGCAGGCAACTGCACCAACACCCAACAGGGCTGAGGAAACCCAGCTGGAGACCTGAGTCTTCTTCAGCTGGTGGCACTGGAAGAAAACAATCTCCTTTTCATTTCTTCTGCTCCTGGAGAATGACAAGTTAACAAAAGGTGAGCAAATATTCAGTTGTAGGCGGTGGCAGGGAGAGCAACAGGCTTGTTTTGCACACTGAGGGTTCATTCTAAGAATAATTTCTCCAGAGAGAAAAGGGACTTTATTAAGAGCAAATTGCATGCAGATTTTCTCCTGCTAACCTGACTTTTTTTTCTTTTTTTGACACTGATGGATTGACAGACCAGCTGAGGCAAACAGCACTGGTAATTTCAGTGGTGACAAGACACAAAACAGAGCCACCCAATAAAAAGCCGGTGAAATAACTTCAAACAACTTCCCTTCACCCTTGAGAGGAAAGGATGGGTTCATTATATTATAACCACTTTTCTCCTTATTATTCTGTGTCAATATTCCTCCCCTCAACAATTTCTTTCCCTTCTGCTATGTACATGCCAAACAAGATATTCTTATCACTAATTAATTACACCTAGAAAAAAAAAAAATCTTAAACCAGGAACCTGGTACATGTGTACAAACACATGCACACGTGTAGATATATAAACACCAAAATGGAAGTAAGGTTCCATTTCCACGTACAAACCCGCAAGGAAAAAGTATGATTTAGGTATTGTCCAATTCAGGTTTCCTCCTTTCAGCATCTCCTACAGCGATTGCTCCAGCAGGCATTATTGACACGAGAGGAGAGATTTCACAGGATTTCACTGTCACTCTTGCCAGCACTCCAGTGACATAAAAGCCATTTACAGAAGACTCTCTTACATGCAAGAAGGTTTGGGGTCAAATTACTGAGGCTGTTAAATCTGAGTTACATTGCAAGAAAAAATTTGGACCTGAGCAGGGCTGCACTTTCTCTTTACTCACAGCAGTGCAAATATATTCATTGAAATGAATCTCCTAATTCTTCCTGCAGATTTCACTGGATTAAATCAAGGTAAGACTGCACTAGAAATGTAGGATTTCTTCGTATGACATATAGGATTTTGAGTATCCAATACTTACTTGCTGTTTCTCACTCATGAGAAAGGTACACAGGTCCTACTCAGTTCATTTAAAATCAAGTATTTTCAAAAGTATTTTCCTCTTTGCTGCTTCTTTTGAGGAAAAAAGAAATTCTCTTTAAAGTCTCATTCATAGCAAACAAACGCCACTTCTGATTTAAGAGTAACCATCTTTAATTCTCATAAATAATATTGTATTCATCGTGGGTTCACATTTGAAGCTTACTTATGTTTTTCTCTACATGGATTTGCATATTTTGATCTTATCCCAACAAAAATAAAGACTACAGATACATTATGTCACCTGCATATTATATTAATGTAGTCCTACTTACTAAAATTTCTAAGTGAATCTGTACAGGTAGAGAAACCAATATTCCAACAAACTGTTTTTCTCTTTGGTATTAGGCTAGAAGGTGCATGTACATGTTTCAAAACAGTGATGAAACAGAACAGAAATTTTAAAGATATAACTTTATGGTCATTAATTATATAAACAACTTGAGAACAAAGGAGATAGAAGACTGATTAAAAATGGATTCATTTTCCTTTACTGGATTGTGCTCCTTATCATACCTTATGAAATTATTATTCAACTGAAAGCAGCAAGTATTAGGCACTTTTAATAAATAAAGAGGCCTAATGCTCCAGGTCAAGATAAACCCTCAGTAATAGTAATGGCAAAGCTTCCTTAGACTCCATTGGTTTCAGAAATTCACTAACAGGTCAGAATTTAGACTCAGGGTAGAAACTCTCCCAACCTTTTATACCATCCATAAAATAAAACAGAAGCTTGAAGCAAAAATAAGATGTCTTATAATCTGTAAAGTTGGTACACTAATTATTGCAGAGGAAAGTAATAAAATAGCCTGGTTCCTTTTCATAAATAGGTAATTCCAATAAACTCTGATAATCCTAGTCACCGAAAAGGAGAAAAAGAGAAAACTTTATAATGTTCCTGAAGTAAAGAGAAGGGAGGACACAATGTACAAAACCACGCCTGCTGAAAATACTAAATCAGAGTGATCTATGAAACACCATACACATTTAGATAGTCAGTTATGTTAATTTAAAAATATCCAATGATCTTTATACAGTAAAAATGTCTTTACTTTCAATAAAGAGAGTTAATATAGCAGTGTAATAATTTACAACTGGTAGGCGTATTGCATAAATGTGTGCGCTGCTACACATACATAAGCCTTTAGGCAATGTACAGTAATTGGAGAACAGAAAATGAATGTATGGAGTTTAGAACATGTAGACTGAGCACCACGGCAAAATACCCATCAAATTAAAATTTACCACCTTACTTACAAACAAGGAACTGTCTTCAAAATACATTCACGTGGTCACAATGTATTGCCTTAATCTGGGGGAGTTAACAAAACCCTTGGCATTGCAGCATGAACGAATTTTGGTGGTTACAAACCAAAGCCAGAAGCTGTACATTAACTTACACCAAGGAAGAATCAGAACAAACATATCTAAAGCTATATTTTAACTGCAGCATATCAAGTAAATATTATCATAACAGAAAACATGTACCTTGAGGGAAAAGCACAGTTACAGAAAATAAACTTGTCAGAAAAATTATAGCCATGTGATCTGTTGTATTAGCAGCACATCATCATGAACAGGAATAAAGAGAAGTGGATGTTCCAACAGCCTTTTAAAGCTTAGTTTCAACATCATACCCAAAGGACTCTTTTACGAGTGCAAAAAGGTGACTTTTTGCTAATAAAAAGTTAACATTGCAGGCAAAGAAGACATTGTTTCATAATCATTTCACTGTTGTTTGATTAAACCGAAAGGTAAAAACATTCTCACTCAATAACCCTCCACACAAAGTGTTTCTTTTACCAACGTCTGTGACCCACAGTTTCTCCGTGGGCAACAACCTATTGCTCACTCCTGTAGAATGTGAAATCTGGTGATTTCTCCCCAGCAATTAACAGCTTGCATAGCGTCTAGATTGTGAGGGAAACCAAATTACCAATCCGATTCTTTGCATATATTGGTAACATTGAAAAAATCCTGTGTACTTACAGACACAAGAGACGCAGGACGAGAGCCCGAGCTGTCCCTGACAACGTGAGACAGTTACAGTCCTTAATGCCCAAGAGCTCCTTGGATCGTTATTTTATGGCTCACGTTACCTGAGAAATGGAACGTCCCCAAGAAGGCCAGACTGGGCAGGCTGCAACTTTCTAAGGACCAAAATAAAGATATTCTTCTCATCTCAATGGAACAGAGGAACTTTTCAGGTACTTCTCTGCAGAGCTGGTCTGGCAAATCACTCAACAAAATCTCTAACCTTACTTAGGGTTAGATCTGAAGGTCTAATTCTTGTCCTCTAGGAGCAACACTTTTACTGCCTGCACTAGGAAGAAATCCCAATAAATTCTAAATTTGGCAAATTTGCCAGGAGCATAGACACACTAGATCTGTGCATATTTGTAAATTCAGAAGTAAATTACTTATATTTAGGAATTGGGTAGAATTTATTTAGAATTATAAAAAAACCCCAATTATTTAGCACTTGCAATAGATTTGTTTATAAATTAGACTATCAATTTATGAAAGAAAAATACACATTTAATCTAAAATACAAGATAAAATATACAAAAGAAGAACTACCCTTATATAACTTACTAGAAGTTACGTATTTAATAATAAAACAGAAACTCAAAAGAATATTTCATTAGGTAATTTAATTTAGTGTGTTCAATTTGAAACTTATGATTTATTTTTATACTGCTTTTGCTTTTACATATGAAGTCACATATACAAACAGTTCTAGAATTAAAGGCAATACCATATTAGAAAATTATTACATTTTATGGTTATTAGTCTTTTATTTTAAATAGTTTATACACTATTGAACAGCAATTACAGTAGATAATAAAGAATTGTGCAATGTCTTAAAACTGTTTAACAACATAAAATAATTTAAATTCTAAGGAAAAAGTAGAATTCAAAGCTGTTGGAACATTTTGGTGAAAAAATGTGGACTTCCAAGTTCACAGATGGGATTTTTCAATGAACACTGCAACCGAAAATTTTAAATTGGCGATTTTTAATCTCCTGCCAGAACGTGCAACTGTATTTGTCCTATGTGGATTCCTTTCCTTTTTTTTCTTAACATACTGCTCTATGATGAGATGGATTTTGTCTTTGATGGGACATAGAACCCAGGGCACTTTGTGTGCTGCCTTCCACAGAGGAGGGCAGAAGTGCAGAAGCCAGGACACGTCACCCAAGGGACCCAAGTCACCCAGGACAATCCTCCCGCCTCCAACGGAGATCCCCGTGCTCGGCAACAGGAGCTAGTGGAGACAAACACCTTATGCAGGCAGACTCGTGAAATAAAGAAGGAGTATAAAGTCACTTCGTCCTGTACTTTTTAGGTACCACGTAAATAGAAATGGGCATCCACCTGAAGTCAGAACTAGAGGAAATACACCTTTCTTCTGGCATTACAGGGGTGGGTGCTTGGTGACTCCCACTCCCTGCTGCAGCCCCAGGCGGGGGATCCGGGCACCCTCCAGAACCTGGCTACTCATCTGCTCTTTCTTAGCAACTTTTTGCTTATTAACATAGTTCAGCCCTTTGCAACCACACAACATGGAAAACTCATGTCTCTCGAGCAGCTGACTCTGTAACCATAGTGGCACGATGTCTGCCACAGCTTTAATGCAACATTATACTAAAACCTGCAATATCGATGCAGGTAGGTTCTAATGCTATCAATGCAGAAAATAAGATCCAGATATATATGTCGTAAGATACAGCATTGCTCTGCAAATGGTTAACGTCTGTAGCTATTAATATGCACTGTATATTAATAATACTTAAAATTCACTATTCTTTCAGCTCAACTTTATATGATTTTATTATAGTATATAAAAAGAAGTAATTAATTGGGAGAGCCTACCTACCTTTTATTATGGAGGGCCTACTTCTAGCACTAGCCTTCATGCTGCAAATCCTTGGCTTCACTCGCATGATAACACTTCATTTTAACTCAAAGGGATGGCTCTATCTCAGAAGAACTTCTCATTTTATTCTGGACCATCGCAGGAGAGGGTCTGATATACCGCATGCTAAAGCAAATGAGGAGATTTGACCAGCTAAAGCTGGGTGAGGTTTGACAGCAATAAAAAGGCTGCAGAGGTAGGGAGAAGTCTCTGAAATACAGTTAGAAACAATGGCAGTATATTATTACTTTAATTAATCTCTATTCTGGGTTATTCTACTTCTTTAGTGAAATGCTGCAGGAAGTAGGGGGTTGAGGTGAGGTAAGAATTTGTATCAAATCCTGGTGGGTTTCCTGACCTCCCCTTCATACTCTTGTGTTCTTACTGCCTTCACACACTGCCCAGCAGGAAGAACCTCTCTCCCACAGATCTGTGGGCCATCAGAGAAACTGCTCAGCGGAACCAAGGCTCTACCCTTCCACTACAAGCAATATTCCCTCAAAGCCAAACTGCTGTCAGTATCGTCCTTTCTTCCCCTTCCATCACCAGCGTTATATTTGTTACATTGTCTTTCTGTGGTTTATTATAAAAGGGATCAGCTCCACCAGTCAGTAGTTTGTGCACATAGTACAAGTAGGCAAAATTTGTCACGGTGACATCAAGCAGCTGACACAAACACATCTATTACCCTTTCTCTCTGGCTTGGTGAGACAACTGCCCTCAAGGTATTGGCCTCTGAGCCTCCCTGATAAATCACTGACGTGTAGGAAACCTGGTTATCCCAACATAGCAGGGGCAGAGAATGCTGTTCAGCTGCAGAAGGACATGGAAGAACAACATCCATGAGGCTTATAATGAAAGATTTTTGATATACTTAAGTAGTTAACAAAAATTTATTGCAAGAGAGAGTTTGTCACTAGATTTACAGTTTCAGAGAACATAGTACAAAACATAGTGCATCAGCTTTGTCTAAACATTAAATAGGTGCAAATACACAAAGATAAAAAACAAAAAGTGAATACTTTACAACATAAGTTATAGAACTATAAATATATTTTATATACATTATACATATTCTAAGACATGATTTTTACGTATATATATATATATAGTTCATAATTAGTATCAGACTATTCAGTGCTTTAGTAATAGTATAGGTCTGAACTTGCCATGAATGTTTGTTGCATCCTTATACTTACAGTAAATGCTTCCCAAGGAACAAAGAATTTTGACCAGTTTAGTTCACAGAACCGCTTTGCAAAGCTTGAGGGGACTGCAGGAATAGCGGGACCGTTTAGCTGAAGGCTCCTTCCCCCACTCGCGTCCTAAAAGAGCGGCTGCAGGGGGATGACAGCCGGGTGCGGGGCCAGCAGGGAGGGGAAGACGGAGTGCGGCAGCGGGGGAAAGGCCAGCGGGGCGGGCTGCAGCAGCGAGGGCGGCAGCAGCGGCAGGTGCGGCGGGGCCACGAAGGCTGCGTGCGCCCCGGGGCAGAGCCGCGCTCCCACGGGGAGGTGAGGTAAAGGCGCTCTGGAAAGAGCCGGGACCTGCGAGAGGAACTGCTGGTGGGGCTGGAGGACCTTGATGGCGCCGGCGTGCTGCTGCAGGACGGTGTGGTGGATGGTGGTCACCGAGGTAGAGCAGAGCGGCGGCTGCAGCGGCAGCGGCGGCAGCGGCGAGCCCGGCGCCTGCACGGCCGGCGGAGCGAACGCCAGCTTCACCTTGCCGGACAGCACGTTCTGCGGCATCAGCTGCTGATAGGCCTCCGACGGGAGCTCTTTGAACTTCTCGTGGTTATCAGGAGGGAATATCAGTGTCTGATCGGGCAGGGGGAAGGGGGCTATTAACTGCTCGGTAGTCAGAAACGTGTGGCTGTTTACGTGTGCTTCTTTGAATGGCAAGGGCGGGGGGCTGCTAAATATGCCAGGATTACACTGCACCCATTCCCCGGCCACCTCACCCATTTTCTCATGCGGTAGAGACTCGGCCAATTCGTAATGGCAAAGATAGGATTTAGGAGGAGCTTGTTCCAAGTGTCTGTTGGGGACGGGAACTTTGTAACGAGCTTCATTTTCACGACTGTTGACGCTTTCCTTTTTCTTTCCCTCTTGGGGAACACCCTGTTCGGCAGCAGCTGCTGGAGCACTGTGCTCAGGGGCAGAAGCGGCAGGACTTGTGACGACAGGAGGAAGCACGGCTGGTGTGCTCTCCACCACTGCGCACGCCGTCGCCTTATCGTCTTCCAGCACCTGCGCGCCACCAGTTTCTAGAGGCGACTTGCTTTCCTCCAGCTCCATTGTTTCATCCCTATCTTTTGCATCGTCATCTTTGGGAGCTGCATTAGTTCTCTCCAGATTGTCTTGAGTCAGTAAGTCTCCTAAAATACTTAACGCAGACTTTGCAGAATTTTCTTTGGAAGGTTCAGAGGTCTCACTTTTTGCATTCCTGTCAAGGAAAACATGACGGATTCTAGTCTTCCTTCTCCTGCGTTTCCCTTTTGTCTTGTGATATGCACCTACAGCACGTGCTTGCCTTAGATATTCCTCTGCTGACAATGCCTGTCCACACGAGCTTTCATCTGAGGAAGAGGAATAGGTGTGCTGCCTCCGCTTGCGGTGGGGTTTCTCGGGTTCTTCTGTCAGGACGCTGCAACCTCTCTTTATGGGCTGGTTTTGACTCGGGCCCTTCTCCTCACTGCATTGTCCTAAACATTTATGCTCTGGGCTACAGCTTGACCTCCTGACTTTCCAGCTGCAGCACGTTTTAGAGTGCCTTAGGCTGTGCCTCCTGGAGCTGGGAGTGAGCTGCTTGGCCTGCCTCCGGGAGCTCACTTTGCTCTTTTTGTGTGGTCCTCTACAACCACGGTGTTGGCCGCTATATTTTGCACTCCAAAAGTCACACCAGCCTCTGTCCCAGTGTATGTGATCTGATGCACACATGACTCTCTTAGGACCATGTTCAATGCCAAATTTTGGATGTGACTGCTGCACCTCACCTGCAGTTAACCAGGTATTTCCTGCATCATGTCTGCAGCACTTCTCTGCATTATTTTGAAGGTGCTGATATTTATTTTCATCACTGTCTTTTTCAGTTACTGGAGACGTTTCCATTTCTGCTACTGTTGTGTTTCCACAGTGATGATAATGACAATGACATAATTTTCTTCTCTTTTTCCGTTTTCTGCTTTTGTGAAGAAATTTTTCATGGCCTTCTTTGATCCAGACTTTGTTGTATTTCTCATCTATCACAGTGTTTTGTCGTAAGGGGTTATGAGATATGTGATACTTTTCTATTTTTCTAATCCTGAATGACTCATCCAAGGACACTTTGTTTTGATTTTTTGCAAGGTCACAATTTCTGAAGAGGGAAACATCACTTAATAGGGGTATTGTATAGTTGCACACATTTTTATTCACTTCTACTTCATAACCACCACACTCTGAAGCAGGTTTATTTGTAAAATCCGAGACTAAGATATGGTTAGATTCAGTTTTATGGTGCAAATGAGGTATGTTTGGTTGATGCTTGGGCTTTTCTTGACTGTCACTTGCTCTTGATGACTTAAAATCAAAATATAAAGGATTACAGCTATAAGAAATTGATGGGTCTGTATTTGTGTAAATTAACATTTCTGATGGCCACTGAAGAATATTTGACCCATACTTGCTAAGAACCGGAAAAAAGGGTTGACAGGGTCTCTTGTATATGTCAGGTTTGCTTTTTGGGGCTCCACTACCTTCTTCAGATGGTGATGGAACTACTGCATCTGCCCCCAGATTTTTTATTTCAGTTTCAGCTGCAGATGGATCACTGTTCCCGTCGTTGCAGTTTTCCTCTGCAGCATCCTGCAGAGAGGAACAATCCTCCACGGGTTCCTGCACGGGAGCTGTGTTTGCCTGCAGCTCGTGCCCGCTGCCGTGCAGGGGCAGGAGCTGAGCACTGTCCGCAGCCAGGGGCAGTGTTTGGTCCCCTGGGTCGGCCGCGCTTACGTCCACACCGTGGCCATCCGCGTCCGAGGACACCGGCTGCTTTGAGTGGGACATGGCAGGAGTTAAAGCTGGACTCTCCAGCACCCTGCTCTCCTCACTGGACTGCTCCTTTGACTCCTGAGCTTCGGGAGCTCCTGCTGTGTCTGTGCATTTTTCCACCAGTGGGTGAAAACAGTTGTGTTTCTCCTCAGGGCATACAACTATTTCTGCTGATGAAGGAGACTGAAGGTTACATGTTCCCGGAACAAACCTACTCCTTCTGCTAAATCCATGCTCCATGGAGGTTTCCTCATTAAACTCATAGAAAACAGCAGCTGAAGACTCCAGTTTGACTGCTGCTTTCTTAGGAAAAGCAAAGGAGAACCCAACTCTGTGTCCTTGAGTGCCTTGAACCTGATCTCCGCATTTGTTAGTGTCAGATTGATGACTACCTGCATCTCCAGGAGAGGAAGAAACAACAGAAGCAACGTCTTTGCAATTCTGTGCATCATGCATTAATGTACAGCTGAGATCCTGGCTTTTGGCAGAATCTATGGCAGCACTTTTGGGGATATCATTGCAATCATCTCGCACGGTCACTGTAGTGGATTTGAACATAGGGCCACTTCCAGGAGCACTAGGAAGGAAAATAAAACTTTGAGTCAATACCTTTCAGAGAGCTGCTGACAGAAACATGGTATTACATTGGTATTTAAGGGAGTTTTTTAAGGAAAGAGGAGGACTCTGTGGGTACGTGCATTTAGACAATGAAAAAAATGCCACCTTTTATGATAAAGATCAGCTGACTAGTACTAAAAAAAAAAAAAAA